>VWZF01002319.1:437687-479025 GCA_013396755.1 Sclerurus mexicanus | reverse complement strand
CCCCTCCCCTCCCCTCCTCTGCCCCTGCCCCTGCCCTGCCGGGGCACCTCCGCTCAGCCCCCGGCCATGCCGCCCTCGGGCAGCCCCCTCGCAGCTGTCAGCACCGGCGCCTGGCAGGCACTCCTTATCGCAGTACAACAAGTGTTACTATTTAAGTACATCAGATTACCGCCCTTGCTTCAGCCGTGTTTGTGTGGTTACACCTTCCCTCTTTTACATGCATATATGTTGCTCTTCAAAGCCTTGACTCTTCTGGTTACAGCAGAGCTGGTTTTAAATCAAACTACAAGGTTTGTCAGCGCGCTCTGATTGTGGGGATTGCAAAATTGTATTCCCTTTGAGGCAGTCTACTTAATTTCTTTCCTATGGCAGTATAAATGTTGGGAAAATTTTTCTATCTGATGTTTGATGCCCTAATTTTGATCGTTTAACCTCTATACTTCTTCCTTTTCCTTGACAGCTCCCCCCCCGCCCCAAATTTTTTTATTCCATTGGGAAATGGAATAAAAAGTGCTGTTAAAATATTCTTAAATAAAAACGTTAGAAAGGCATATTAATTTATTTGACTGATATTTGGAGGGTTACTTTAGAGGCATTTTCCTATAAAGTATCCAGATATGACTTACCTTAATTTAGTGAAAATAAATTCCAACAAACTGAAGGCTGTCAGCAGCAGCAGCAGCCAATATTTGAGAAGACATGGGTAGATACTGTAGATTACAAATATATTTATTGGAAAACTGCATTTTGTAAACAATATCTAAGGTGAGCTAAATGGCATTTGGCTGGATTCAGCTGATGAGAACCAGTCTTTGGATTCAGAAATTCTTATGGTAGAATGTGTTCATGAGTTGGAAGCTCTGAAATGTATAGAAATTTACTTAATTCCTGCAAAGATACTGTTTTTGTCAAATGGCATTTTGAACACATACACAATATGGTAGTCAGTTAAGAAAAATTGTGAAATTTTGGTTTGCATTTCCATGCAAAAACGCTAATTCCAACTCATGGTCAAGGGCTGGCTGCTTCAGCCTGCCCTGCCTCTCACAGTTTTCTCTCTGGACAGGCAGCTGAAGCAACTCTGCAAAATGTAATCATCTCATTTGGATCAAATCATAAAGTTTTCAAGGAAAAAGAAAATACATTGTCCTTTCCCCTTCATCCACCAGCACTACAACTCTGAATAAACATGTAAGTGATTTTCTGGCCAGAACAGAATATGGAGCCCAGAGGTACCAGCTTGGCATTGTTTGTCACTTCACGCTCTCAGGGGAGACAGTTTGCCCTGACCAAATTTCCAATGACCTGCAAAGATAGAGCAAGTCCAGGCCTTTGAACCAAATTTTAACTTCAAGTGATGAATGCTCAGTTACCTTGTAAACTCTGTTTTGGGAAAATGCAGCTTTCCTGGAGTGATGGAGCAGGTGTGTGCCTACTTTGGCAGTGGGTACCTCTAGCTTTCTTAGGAGAGAAACCTAAGATCTTTCCTTTGCTTTTGAGCATGTTATCCTTGCCTCTAGCAGGAGATTGTTTTGGGGCACAAAATTTTTCAAATGAAAAAAAGATAAGCATATAAACATAGCAAAAATACTGGAGATTATGTTGCCATATACACAGAAATACAAGGCAGATTGAATGAAAGTGGGGCATATAAAGAGATTGGTGGAGGCAATAAGCTGTTATTTATTCAGTGATCATTACAAGAAAAGTAGGTGAAAGACCGAGAAGTAATCTGTAGAGTTGTTGTTGTCCATCTATTATTTACTAAGTAAAAACTGGATCTTGGCCTTCTTCCTGTTGACTGCAAATATCTTCTCCTAGAGAAGCAGTGACGATTCACATGGATAAAGATTTTCTTCCTGCTTTCACTGTCAGAAGACCTTGATCTGTGTTATGGCTGCTAGCTGAATAAATTTGGTATCATCTGAAATTTCACAGATTAAATTATGCAATGCACTATGCAAACATGAACACAACAGAAATAATCCAAAGGGATTTAAGAGATTAGGAAAATGAGAGCATGTGAGAAAAAGAGGATAGGGAAAAAATGTGCAAATACAGCTAAGACAAAGTATGTTAAATGTTCTAGTTAATATCTAGTGGAAGAGACAGACCAGATCAGAATGGTTCCAAAAGATGATTATATGCTCACTGTATATAGTGCATGGTAAAAATGAATGCACTTGCAATCGCCTCTGGCAGTAAAGATGGCCACAGTAAATCCAGGCCTCCCATAAAGACAGAGGAAATTACATGGCATTCTTACTAAAGCTGGTGAAACAATAAAATATTGGAAGCTCTCATTGCTGGAAAGATACTGGTAATTTGGAATTAATTTATAGAAAACTGGCAAAAGTGGATTGCCAGAGATAGAGATACTTGTTTAGAAAGGAATCAGAAGATTTAAATATGTCTAACTTGGCAGTAATGTCCAGATATTCTAATAATGTGACTACCAAGGCAGGGAATAATCTGGAATTGCTTTCAACATTCAGGGATAGAGTTATCATGGTAATATTAAATCTTCTGCAGCTTTGATCCCTGAAATGGATCTCTGAGGTGTATACAAGCCTCTCCCAGTAGAACCACCGTGAAAAATATAAGCACAAACCCATTAGGTTTTGAAAGATCAAATATTGGTTTTGGATTGAAATTATTTTGAAATTGAAAGGAGTTTTCTTTTGATTTTGGACTATTGCTTCTTTTTATTTGGTTTGTAAAATGATAAACACATACAATTTTTTTCAACTCTAGGTGCCGTTAAGCACTTTAAAATCACAGTAAACTTCAGTAAATTGACACAAGTTCTGTTTGCTTGTCACCGTCATAATTGCTCGCACTGTTTCTTCTGCTGAATATTACATTACCATAATTTCTGAACTCATACTTGAATTTTGTCCCTAACACCCAAAGAAAGGTGGGTGCTTTGTAGAATGTGCCAGTGGTTGAGGCTTGTGCTTGAGTGAAGTGCTAAGCTAGGGAAGCTGTGTAATGTATAAGCAGATTTTTCTCCTGAATTGAAAAGCTCATGCTGTGTACTTCTGCTTATGTCAGCTGTAGCACAGAGAAAGGCAAAAGAGGCAATTCTTCAGAAAAAAAAATTAACTGAAATAATTTGGAACTTCGAAGATAAAAACAATACCCTGAGTTCTGCCCAGAGCCCCAAGCAATTGGTGCAGCTTGACACCAACTGCTGTAAATGTAGTTTTCCATAATATTCAGATTATCAGTGCTGCTTTAAATTACCTCAGTTTATAAACAGAAAATTCATAGTATTCTACTCATTGGATTAAAATAGAACATGACCATGTTCCTTCAAAATAATAGCTTTTATTTATTTTTTCAAGCATTAATTTCAGAATTAAGAGTACTTCACTTCTGTTGCTTCCCAGGTACCCAGGAAAAGGCATCAGTCCAAGCAAGTTTGTGGATCCTGGTTCAACAAGATGTTTAGTGGATGCCTAATTTTAAGCATTAGCCCAGCTGAAAAAAAACAGCCTGCTTCCCTAAAATCTAGTCATGTGCTTATTAACTTCATCAAATAAGGTTCCGAATTGCAAATCTAATTCTCTGATAGGAGCTGCATTTCTTCAAAGAAATGGTCTTTGCTGACCTTTTGGTGTTTCTCTCACTCTATCAAAATTTAGAAAGCCCTGTTCAGACAGAATTGGAATGACATTCACACAAAATATCCTGTGGGAAATATAGTTGTGTTGTATTTGCAGTTAAAGAAAAAAAAACCCTCAAACCTATAAGTATCTTCTACTTATGACTTAATATTTAGTAGTTTAATCATTCCTAACATCCATGATGCTGTTGCCTGCACTCTGTTTAATGTTCTTGTCCTGACATACACATAGACCCATGGCCCTTCCTTTCTTAATTTTTTCACCCTTAAGATTTTCTAGTACTGTTCCATGCTTTGCCTTACTTTGGTCTTTATTTTTCTTGTCCTTGTTTAGTAATTTTACACCATATTTAAATTTTATCTACCTGCCTGCCCCCTCTTTCTTGCTGCCATCTGCAAATAAGATTAGCACGCTCTGCACAAAATTCTTCAGTTCAGCTATATAATTTGGCATTGAGAACTGACCCCTGCAAGTCCCAGCTCAACAGCTCTTCTTAGAAGTCAGTGAACTATTATTATAATTATTCTTTGTTCACAAATTCTAGACTTCTGTAGCTACTTTGAAAGATTTGATTATAAACCTCCTTCCTATCATTTCCTTGTGAGAGTATCACATGAAAATGTAGAAGGTGGCTTGTGGAGTAGGTGTCTGTTCACAGTGTTTCCTGTCTGTAAACTGTCAGTAATTTGACACAAGCATTGTGAAATTAAACTCATACCTGAAGACAGTCTAAAAATTAATAATTTTCCATTGCATTAATATGTACATGATGCACATATTATATATTTAACTCAGGTTTTAACGGGACACTTGAAAAATCTATATTTAACAGGGAAACAGGAATATAGCATATTTATTTCAGAGAAAATTTAACTTTGGGGTGCCTTGATTACTGAGTGCTTGATTTTAAAAGCTTTAGCTTGCATCTTTATTAGCGTAATTTAACTATTATTTTTAAAATAAATAATAGTGATGGTTGCTTAGGAATATTTTAAAGAGGGTTCTTCAGCTGTGCTATGTACAAGCTTTTCACATGGCTTAGGTGCGAGCCAGGTCCTTTTCTAAACATTACAGTTTTCCTAGCCTTTTCTGTGCAATAGTTACGTAGCTCAAATTTAAATTTGCCTCCTGCTTCAACAGTTCAGCTTATACATTTCTATACCCCAGTAGCTGGACAGTTATTATCTAATAGACTACATCTGTCATTATTGCTCTGATCAATCATTCCGTATGCTAGTAGGGTCCTCCATTGAGTTCAGGAACCAGATCCAGATCTGCTTTAGATATGAGATTTATGGACTGATAGTTGAAATTAAGGACCTGCATTAGGTAGTTGAATTGAGCTTCTCAGAATATCTGTAAGGAGTTCCTATATCCATATGACAAAGTGAGATAGGTACCTGAATCCTTTAAGCATCTCTGGATATATCACTCTGTGCTCATACCACCTCCAGTATTCTTCAACTTATGTATCTGTACAAGTAAATACATAATGCCCTTTTTGGATATAAAGTAACAACAAAGTTATTTGAATATTCTCATTTGTATTATAGTAAATGAACAAAGAATCACACTCATCATTACACTGTCAGTATTTTTCTAATGCAGAAGAGGCATTTGTTAATAGGCAATATGGAGCCTTTGACATTTTGGGTCCCAATCCTTCAGTAAAGCTAGTCATGCACCTGCTTATTTGTGCACAAATCATTCTAATGAATTCTAAAGGACTATTCATGTGCATAAAGCTAAGCCTGTGTGTAAAAGCCTTTGCAAGACTGGGCCTAGGTTGTAAGTTTGATAATGACCTGAGACTGATTCAACGGAGAAAAAGCAGTCCTTTTAAAAAGTTGAGGAGTGTAACTCCAGCTCAGCTGAACAGGTATGGGCAGTGCTAAGAGACCTCATAGTACAGAACTCTAAAAACTGACCAAATAAAAATGGCAAGAGCTATAAATCTTTTCTTTTTTAATGACATTTACATTTACATTTTATAATACTGCATTTTACCTTAGTAATACATATAGCCTGTATGGAAGAGTAGATCTGCTCAGAGAATGGTAGTTGTGAGAAATTATAACTAGGCTTTTTGGGAAATTTTTGCTTGAAAAGTAGTGAAGACATCAACACTGTTTCATAAAAATGTGTACAGAAGAGGTTTATGCATGCACTTGTTTGTACCACGCAGTATTCTGTCTTCTGCTACAAGTGTTTTGTGCTGCACTGCAGCAGTTTATGTTTTGAGAGACAGTGCATCACCTGCAGGAGCCTCTGAACAACATTAAGGAAATTCCGTCATTGTGGTGCATCTTCTGAAACCACCTTCTGGATATTGCTTCCATGAATTGCTTCCATCAGAAGCTTCCATAGAATTTAATAAAGATTTTTCATGTGTTTAACATTAAACACACAGGCAAATTACCTGGAAAAAGAAATGAAATTAAATATAGACTGAGTTCCCGCTTGGAGCTATAGTTTTTGACATTTAATATGTTGAGTGTATGAAATACGTGTCTTTATGTACAATCACAAAAGAGAAATGTTTTCTTTTGAATAAAGCTAATTGTTGTCTTAACATGATCTATTCACTGCTAAAATGGTTGCTTTACTCAGTGGCCTTTAGGTAACATTGACTATGAAATGTCACTTGTTTCTTAGGCTCACTGAGTTAAAGTTAATAAAAAAAGAGAGAAAGTGTCTTTGTCCTGCAGCTTAATCAACTTTTATTCAAACTAAACTTGTCCATCAGAAAGTTCCAGTTTCCTCAGTTAAAAGATTAATTTAATCGTCTGAGCTGGGTGAAGAAGAGAGCAGATTAGGTGTGGACAAACCATACGAAAGCTGCAGTGGGTCAAGATGATAGTCCAGGGACCACCACTGCTGACTTTATTCTAGTTGCTGGCCTTGGGGACATGGCAGATCTTTTGTTCAATTTGATGCAGGAAAAAGAATGAACAAGGTACACATTATTCATTTCTCCTTTACTAACATTTAAATTATTATTTAAATGAAGATTAAAGTTATGGAGTTGGAGAGTATTTTCTTGTTTTGTAATTTAGCAGTTCAGGCTGAAGTTTTCTTTATGTTCTTTCTGGTTTTATACAGGCAGCCTAGAAGATGGACATTTGACAGGCCACAATAGACTGCTCCTTTCCCAGGTATCTCCTGCTTGTTTCCTTTATCTGTGAATAGGAAATGGCTTAAAGGCACCTGTGTTATGAAGGTCCCAGGGGCAGCTGCCTGACTAGTGAATGCCTGATTATGTGTTAACATGCTTTGTCAGATATTGGCAGAATCTGTTCTCTTCTTTTGCCTTTTCAGCAAGGGTACCATTGACAGACTGGCTACCCATTTATAGAAATGTTGTCCATCAAACTGTGAGGAAGGACAATGGTGTTTTTCTGTGACCAGTGACTGTGGGAAACTTTTCTTTGGCTATTCAGGCAATTTTTGTAGCTTGCTCTGAAGAGGAGAGACTGATGAGTGCAAAAAGTACAATTAAGCAAAGCCAGACTTCAATTGAAGGCTGTAGTGTAGTCTGCTTGTTCTCATTTTTTATTTGGAAAAAAATCTATGGGTTTTCACGTTGCTGTGTGGCATTCAGCGGGGGGCTATTACAATCCTAAATTTTTTTTCTAGACCACCTAATTCTAAGTAAAAATTAAATGTAATGAGAGCCACTTGGAGTTCTGAATATTTTAAAGCATAATTCCCACAGAAGGGATTCGACCTAAACTGTGGAGAGCATCAGTTGGCTAATTATAGCTGCATTTTATATTACAGCAGGTGTCAGATGCAGTCATCTCAATAAAGTCCACATAATACTCTGGAAAATAACAAAAGCTTTTCTTTGAATGTGGGTACTAATTTCTGCTAGGTGTCATATGAGCTCTGATACTTCTTATTGGCGTTAACAAGAGCACTGCAGCACTCAAACATGCTTTTTGCTTAGGATGAATTGATACTGTAAAGCACTTACTAGTCAGCCTTGACAGATGTCAGTAGTTAATACTAGTGTTGCAGAGGTTGGTATATAATGCAAAGAGACTTATGTAAATACTTTTACATGATGGGCTGGCTTTGAGAATGAGTGTGAGCCGTGCTTCAACTTACTTAATGAAAGCTAAATAGACAGCAGCAGGATAACTGTACTTCTTTTAACTTCTATCTTAAGTTCTCTGCAAGTAAAGGGAAGATGGGAAGGCAGTAAACTAGGTGAATGAAAACATTAAACTTAATAAGCAATTCATGCTTTCATACTATTTTCCCAATTCAATGGAAGCAGCAAATTTGAGTTACTGAAATGAATGGTGAGAAAGGTCTTTCCTAAACCTTGAAACAGAGGTTCCCTAAAGATTGTATCTTCAGAATACCCTGCATGTGGTGGAACTACAATTTATAGACATTTGATGGTCAGCTGACTTCCTAAATAAAAGATGGAATTCTATGATTCCAAGAGGATTGTGTTTTAAAATATGAATAAATCATTAAAATAAATACTGAAGTGGGTAGTGTGCACAGAAGCCCTTGAATACAAGGAATTGTGGTGACATTGGAGTTGCAGGCACAATGGGCAGGGTGAAAAGCACAGGCAGCAAAACCTGCCCAGCTGATTGTGCTTGGCCTTACATACAAGAGACATTTCCCAAGCTTGCCATGTACTCTAAGAAGCAGTAAGATAGGAAACACTTCAGTACAGAATAGCAGGAGCAGGTCATGAGGGACATGCTGCTTCTCCTAAAGGGGATAGGATATACCTGATCCAAACCTCGAAGGGCTTCAACAAAGAATGATGCCAAATGTTAGGCAAATCATGCAGGAGAGACAAGCAAGTACTAGCAAAACAGAGGAAATTTAACAGATGATAAAATCCCCCAATATCTGAGTATTCTGTAAGAGCAACAAGCTACTTAATCAACTACTGTCTAGTGCTATATACATTTCCTTCACATTGTCTCCCCTGAGAAAAGGTAGTCCTAAACACCAGGATGCCTTTGTCTTTTACACAGAAGTCTAAAGAGAATTGCAGAGGTTATAGAAATAATAAATGCAACTTAATGTTATCAATCTTTTATTTTTAAAATGTAAAAAACCGTCAGTTGAATAAAACTGAACCACAAGTTCCAGCATGTTACCTTAGCAACTCTGTAAGAAAAAACCCAAACAATCACAGGTTATGAAATATTATTTAATGTTGTGTAGAACTACAGAATATTTTAAAGTATAATCTTATCACATTATATACTGAATATACTAACATGTAGGAGGAGCCTGGTTTTGGTCCGAACTCTAGATGCAATAAGTGACTTGTAAAAAAACAATTGTAAGTAAATTAGATTAATATATTCACATTAAGAATATGTTCACTTCTGGATTAACATACACATATTGTTCAAAGAAAGTTTCTAAATACCATACTAAACATATATAATCCATATAGATAGCCTCTAAACCTGACACAGAAACCAAACACAGAGGTACAGAGGTAAAAATTAAGGAGAAATAATTTCTTGGCTAATCTGTGCTTGGCATTTGGGGAGCAGAGGGCTGTCTATGAGAGAGCTGCTTTAGCTCTCACACATGAAGTTACCTCTAAGGAAAAGACCTATGAAAAGGCCTGATAACAAAAGCCCAATTACAAAAGCTGAAGGCATGATTGCCATTGTATAAATGAATTTACTAATTTACCCCATTTATTCCACATAGCCCCTTTCTGAAACCTTTTAATATGAGAGCAGCCCAGCTCTACTTGGAAAGCTCTGAGGAGTTCTGTGAAAGACTGGGAAGGTAAATAAGAGGTTAACTGCAAAAACTGTCAACCTAGTCATCCTTTGGTTGTCTCCCTTTTAGCACAAAAGCCATGAGGAGACCACCACTGTACTACATTGCTTCTGCACTACTAGTTTCCCATATCTTAAATTTCTGGTCCTGGGATGTGCTCCTGTCCCTGTGATACAGAACTAGGTATAAAAGAATAAAACCTCTATTTGCTGGTAGACATTCCAGTTGTTTTGTTTGTTTTTTTTTGGTTGGGTTTTTTTTTTCAATTTAGGGGAGAAGGGAAAGGATAGTTATCAGCAAGTAGAAGTGCTGTTGTAGAAAGTAACTACCAGTAGTCACTCAAAATTTATTACTCTCTCCAGATTACAAAAACCTAATGACTTCGCCTTGAGATGTCTCTGAAAGATTCTTTGGAAGAAGGCATCTGACAGTTCCTGTGGTAATGACTGTTACTGCCCTATATATGACAAGAGTTTTATGTGTGTGTAATTTTCCTCGATTATTCTAAAAAAATGAATGTGTCTAGGGTAATTTTGTATGTCACCTACTGTGAAAATTGCTTTGGTGGCAAGCAAAATCAACTACTCTGTGACCTACACTTCTTGATATCAGGGCTTACATGAAAACTTAGTGCACTCTCCTTTCTCCACAGTTACGGCTACTTCTTCCCCTCCATTTTTACTCTTAGATTAGAGATGTGATTGCACAATACAAGCAGCACAGATGGCATTTGAAGGTCTGAATCTGCCAGGTGTCTGCATAACAGCTGAGCCAATGTATGCAGCTGAGCACAGCTCACTTTCTGACATAGGCGTGCAGCACCATTTCTCTGAATCATAGGCTTGCATAACCTTTGGAAGTACCTCTGTGAAATTTTAGAGTGTACTCAAGTACACAATACTTTGTCAGGCAGAAGTCAGAGGAAGTCTTGCTCTGAATTGTGAGTGATCAGAAGCAATAAGTACTTCCTGCATTTGCTGCTGTGGATGCAAAGGATGGGCTTAATGATGTAAAACATTGGGAAAGTATAGGCTCTATATAAATATATCACCTATAAACATATATAAATAGTCACCTATATTCAAAGAAAGTTAGTGGGAAATCTGCTTGGGTTTGCGGGTAGACTCCAGTAGAGAGACGAAGAAGGATCTTTAAAGCCAAGGAGGAAATCATGCAGTCCAATAATTAGGAGAGAACTGGTTGTTGTTTTTTGGAAGTGCAGGATTATGTGATTCTGAGCTCTGTGGAACTGTCTTCTTCTTGATAGGGCTCAGATATATCCAACATCTCCTTTCTGACAATTGATGTTCACAAATTAGCTCTCATCAGGAGAGAAGTGATGTGATCCAATATATGCACCATCCTGTGATGGTACCACAAGAAGATGCACTTTTCTGTAGATACTGCAGTTACACACCAGTAGACAGCACAAAGTCCTTCCAGCCTAATTCTGCTGGTCCCCACGTGCAAACAGTTGCAAGAGGTGGGTGACTGGGAACTATTGACTGAAGCGGGGGAAAGAAATCTAAGGAAGGAAGAAACCAAGTCATGGGTTACATAGGAAGCAGTTTGGGAAAGAAGAGGTTTTCACCTTATAGGACCAAGAACTTAAAATAGGTGAGGGAACAAAGGAAGGTAGGAATGCGAGAGAGCAAATTCTGGGTGTGGTGCCTACTGTGACTGACACTTTCATGGACCAGAAAAGGAACCAAAGCCTTATGTCTGAGAAGGTCTTGTGCTTCTCCAGAAGTTTTATAGTCAACGTTATTTCATTGTCTGCACGAAACATTAGAGTTGATTACAATGCTGTAAGTCCAACAAAGGAGAGATTTGGGCAGCAATGTTGTTCTCTAGAGTAGCGTCACAAGATCAGTTTCCAGAAAGGGGTGGAGAGTGGGAGACAAAAGTACACATGAGAAAGAACTGAAAATTCGCAGAGCATTTCCATTAAACGGTACAGCTTTCAGGAAGATCATTTGTGCAGAAGGGAATGGCAAGAACCCAAGGGTGCCAGCAGTGGTGTACACTATTTGTAATGATTTTGTAGTGAGATACAGGGACAAATTCATCCATTACCAGCACTGTGAAGAATTGAGTTATGGAACCTAATGGTGGAGAGTTTAATTCCTAGATCCAAGCCTCTGAGAGTGAAAAAATGGTTCTTGCTGCTCAGTGTGAAAGATGTATCTTCTTTGAGAGCTCACTTCTTTGCTTTCATTGAAGGAGAAAATAAAAAGATTTTCATAAAAATGAAGAGTAAACACTTGACAATATGCCTGGGGATAGTTTCATTTTACTTCAGCTGTGGCATGAAATACCATGGAATATCTTCATCTGGCCTTTCATTAAACCACATTATCTTTAAACATATATCAAGGAAAGTAAGGAGTTTGTGGTATTAAAAACATATAAAAAGACTTTGCAGGTAATGTGTATGTGAAGGTTCAAGCAATCATCCAAGGCCAGAGTACTTGAAGAACTGAGGAACTGTTAAATTACTATGATCTCAAAAATGATTACTGTAATACTTTAGAGAATACATTTACCATCACAAATATAGAACATATTTTCTAATTTCTATTATGGTTATCAAGGTCATTCAGTGATAGAATGCAAAATATTTTGTTTTTCTCATTCAGATTCTGTCAGGTGCATACATTCTATAGCTAATATAGAAAGGCATTTAAAAATTGGAATTTATTAATGAAAAGATTATGCCTTTACCCAATATCATACAATAATTTTTATCTTCTGAATCGAGTTTAACAATACACAGATTCAGGCTGGCTTTATTCCACTAATACATGCCATTTCCAAAAGTGTGTTGCCTTATATGTTAAACACAGTGCACACACAATTACCCTAGCATTCCTTGAAAATTAATTTCAAATACACATTTATTGTAAGTGCTTTGGGGCAAGAACCTTCTTTTGTTATTAAACAATACAAATGGGATCTTGGCCCATAATTGGGGCTCCTAAGCACTGTGAATTCTTTCACCAGTGTCTCACATTCTCTTTCTCACTTTCTTTATCCCTCTGCAGATTATGCCAGTGTTTACAAAGGTTGGGATCCTTTGCATCCTCATCAGTTTTTACATTTGCTGAAGAATCAGATTCAGTTTAGCCTAGCATTCTTCACAAAGATAAAAGGATGACAGATCCTGACACATTTGTGCTTTTGAAAAGTAGAAAAGCTGATTTAATGCATAAACCCTATCCTAAAGCTGTCTCCAAGGTGAAATTGCCCCAGTCTTGGAATAAAAAGTGGAAGGAGACAGATACTTAAACTACATACAGTGATGTGCTTGAGTACTCTTTCTTATAGTATAACCAGAAAACGCTGTAATAGCGTTATTTTCTAGGTTTTAACTACTGAACTTGGCTTCAAATCTGATTTCTTTGTGATCAAAGACACCTAAGACAGACGATTTATTATTTTTTGTAATAGTCAATCTTCTTCACATGTGTAAGCTTCTATCACTGTTATTTAAAGCTATAACACTGGACAGGATATATTATTGAATGCTTATTTTACAGTTTGATTACCTGGATAAACATATACTCATGAGCCATACATTAATCACTGGATTACTAGACTAACAGTTGATTTTTATGTGACAGGTCAGTATGTTCTATTACAAATATGGGTGAATTCACTAAAGTATTGATAATTCTTTGCGATTTTATTCAATGGCAGTGATCTAGTAAAACTAGAAAGAAATGTGAAATTATTAAAGACTTACAAAGAGCCAGAATGGGTGATACTGACAAATTGGAAGTCTCTTTCTAAGGTCTGATACTTTAGCCAGCAGTTGAAAAGAGCTTTGCCACTGAAAGAGCATTGTGACCATAATGGTTGTTCCCCAAACAGGAGTGGTGTAGCAACAACTATTCAGTCACAGGTTCTTAGGTTGTTTGTATAGTATAAAGCCAGTAGAAACCATTGCAATTCTCTAACTGGACCTCCCACATAACATATATCTAAGGTTTTCCTGGAACTAATTCCTTCAGGAATTAGAGTGTATTTTTGAGAAAACATACTATTCTTGATTTTAACATTTCCAGAGATAAAAAATCTACCACAATACTGAGTATGATGTTTCAATTATTATTGTAACAATATAAAAATGGGTCCTCTAGTTAAAATTTGTGTAACCTTTAATTTAAGCCACTGAGACTTGTTCCACATTGATTTGCCTAAAATGGAGACATTGATCAAACTTAACCTTTCTTTAGTAAAAACTTTATAGAACTTGAAAAAATAATTCTTTAACTTGGTTTCTCAGCTTCTCTGCTGACAGTGTGCTGAAAGCATATGTTTACATAAAAGAAAGCATAATTTACAGTGCTTGAGCTCGTCAGCTCTGGCTTGCCTGGCACACCCATCTGAACAATGCTGTGAAGGTAAGACACAAACTACCTCACGTGAAAGACAGTTTTAATGTAATATACATGAGATTTTTAAATTTAACTTTGATAGGAAACAAACTGCCTATAAAAAAGGTTGAGCCAGCAGCAAGGGAAAAAAAACCTCTCCTTTTATTCCATACTCTTATATACATGTGCATGCAGATCCCATGAGGCCATAGTTATAATTGTCATATATACATCAGGGCAGGCTAAACTTTATAGTCTCAGAAGTATTCAGTATGTTCATACTTTATTCTACTGGTCTTGTTAGGGAGCAGAATTATATTATTTGAGTTACAGTCTGCATTGCACATAGGTTGTAGCTGGATTTAGGATTGTTCCTAATCCTCATGTCTTGACTTCAAATGAATTAAGGTGGGTAAAAAAGTTGTGAAGGAAGGAAAACAGTGGATGCCAACATCTTTTTCAGTTCATTGTTAGCAGAAAGACTTCAATGGAATACTCGCTTTCAAGAAAGTCACAATTAGAGGCTAGAAAAAGGTTAAAGAGATGGAGGTATAGCAGAATGTCAAGGGAATCTTGCTATTATTTTGTCTCCTGGGGCATGTTATACAGAATTAGTAACATGGTAATGGATTTGGACTTTAGAACTATTGACAGGCATGTGACTGAATACAAGATGAGCAGAGCACATAGTCCCACATTGAAAATCTGTATTCTGTTGCTAAAGAGCAGAGCTGCTAAGGACAATGCCCCACCCCTCAAAGAAACAGACCTTTAGAAAAATCCAACAAGTCATTTTTTTGAAATATTGATTTGGACAGCTGGTGTTACCAGCCTGATCATGGTATTTCACAAATCTATCCAAAGCAACACTGAAATGAGTTAGGTGTGTGTGGTATGTCATTGAGTCCCTGCTGAGCTCGATGCGCAATTCTGAGAAAGCCATTCTTAAAGGTAGAAAATACATGACCCTGATTTTGGAGTATTTAGCTATAAATGTCAGTAGCTTGATGTAACTGCCTGATCTGAATTCAAGGCATCCTGCTTAGAAAAGGCCTGAAACTGAGAACCTGAAGAGCTGTTAATACTACAGATTCAGCCTGAGCACACTGCTTCAGGGGGAAATCTCATCTGAATTTCTACCATATCCCCTGACTTATGGACAACATCACAGATTTCTGATTCAGGACCTCCTATTGAGAGAATCCTGTCAACTTCCTTGTTCCTATGGCAAAGCCAGGCCATATAAAACTATATGTTGTTTACTTGAACCCCATTATCAAACAATGCAGGTGACTCTGTCTGATTTCTCTTCAGGTACTTCTACCTGAGATGCCTTTAGCATGGCACTTCCACAGGACTGTCCCCACAGCTGTAAGGCAGTTCTGAGCTGAAATGTCCTCCCTTTCTGTAGAAGCAGGTTAGTGCACACACTGGTGTGTAAGGAGCATGGGTCAAAGACCTAAATGTGCACATGTGTGGGGGAGCAGGGTCAAGAAACCCAAGCTCATCCTCCCATCTGAGTCCCCTCATCACGTTAGCCAAAGTCAGACTCAGCCAAGCTTTGTTTCCACCTGAACCTATGACTTTTATGGTCCTCACTGTTTTAACAAGAGATGGAAGAGGTCTCCCAGACAGAAAAGCCAAGGCCTTGAGGACTGGACATATTGGGTTCTTGAAGTTTTGCCACTTGTTTGGGAGGCAAAACCTTGCAGTGAGGAGCCCTAAGCTAAAATTTTTTAATTACTCTTGAAATTACTCTTGAAATATGGTAATATGACTATATGATCTTGTTATTCCAAATATAGAATCTAAATATTGAGATAGCACTTCTGTTTAATCTATTAACTATAGCATTTAGGCCTCAAACAAATGTCTGCATAGGTCTCAGAAGAAATGAAAAGCAAAAGGCTGCTGTGCAAACTAATTCTGTTCTGTCGTAGTATTTCCAAAATTGCAGTCAGCTATAAATTTTCAACATGAAAATTGACATTCAAATCAAAATCTCAAACTGCCACTGATATTGGAGAGGAAACAGAAAAGGACTAGAAGAAGGTAAAACAGAGGGTTTTTTAGCTAAATCTGTTCTGGTTTTTATTGTGTACTTGGGTCTTGTGGTAGTGATATGTTAAATGAAAAATGACAGAATAATGAACTTTACTGAATAGATATTACGGTACTCTAAATTTGATTGATATCTATATATCCCTACCTAAATTTCATAATTTCACATAATAAAATATATTACTATCAAATGTGTTGCACAATTAATTTTACATACTTTAATTACAGTTTATCTTAGTTAAGAATTTCAAGACAGGTTGCTTCTTGCAGTCTTGGGTGTCTCCATTTTTTCATGTTCATTTTGGTGTTTCTTTAAAATGGGATTGATTTTCAGTGGTGGAAGTACTTGCCTGGTTTCTGTAGGGCACATATTTCAAAGGTTTCTCTCTCCAGAGTTCAAGCATAGAGACACTCAAAATTTTCAGTTGTTTTTCAAAAAGCTTGATGATGCAACATGCTCATATTTTAAAGCACACAAAATTTTCCGAGTTGAGGTACAACAAACTGTAGAGAGTGGCATCATGAAGCTGGATGGATCAGAAACTTGAAAGTGTATTCTCAGTATTTTGGAAATGTTGAGAGGGGAGAAGTTAAAGAACTGTGTGCTGTAATTATCAGATTACCCTCCTGGTGAACATGTTGCAGAAAGTATTTATTTTTGCATATACCCAGTATTTTTTTAATCTGTATTCTGTAAACTTATATTAAAAGGGGCTGAATCTCTGTAAATCATTTAAACACATGATTAATTACACTTACATTAACAGTACTATTTCAGCATCTGCTTAGAGTTATATACATGCTTAAGTGCTCTGTTGGGACTTAAATGATGTGGGTTTGGATAGCCCGATGTTGTTACTTCTATTGTCACTAAATATACATAAAATTAAAGTACAAACCCTATCAGTAATATCTGTGTTGTTCCACTATTTGTTTCAGAATAATAAAGTTTTCCTCTTAGAAAAATCATTTATTTTATTCCCTTACCAACTTCACAGTACACTATATTAGTACTTGATTTAAAATATTCCTGAATACTTTCTGAAAATGAAAACCAAATGCATGCTATCTATTTGTTCCCTGATTATGTATAACCCGAAAGAAATTCAGAAGGTAGTGAAGCATGACCTTTCATTCCTGAGGCAATATTGTCTATCCTTCATCAAGCTGTGCTTTTCTAAATGGTACCCATTTAATGTCCAAAAATGCTTTTTAAGATTCCCTCCTCCCAAAAGGCATCAAAACTAAATGGTCTATAATTTCCTGAAGTGTTCTCTGAGTCCATCTTCAATAATGACATTATGTTGGCCATTTTCCAGCCATCAGGTCTTTTTCTGAATAGGACAACTTTTTTAAATGCCTGCAAAACTTGAAATAATAACACCCCAGCTTTTTTATTTTTTTTTAAGAAATATTAAATATTGTTAGCTGTTTCTTAGTAGAATGTTATTGTCAATATGTTGTTATACCATATTATAGATGAATTATTTTTTTCCCTTCCCAAGACCATTTACTCTAGAAAACAGTCATTTGAGGTATTTAATTTGCATATAGTAAATGTCTTTAAAATGAAGTATGATTTTACAAATAGCAAAAGAGCTCTAAAAAATCCAGCAGGAAAATTAACAATAATGCAAAAGAGCTAAATCACTTTGTTTAATGCATTGTCTTTTAAACTGAAAGTGTTCATGGAGCAGATTTGAAAAGAAAACTAGAAGAATGTTAAAGAGATATCATTGCTATTTAACATATATTAATTTCATTTCAAGTGCTTCAAAAGTAAGATACAAAATGAACAGGAAAAAATATAGATGTGGGATATGTACAACAATACTGCTTAAAAAGATGGATATTAGAAATGCTTGTAGTACACGGGTAGATGTCATGGCCTGTATGCTGTATGTATGCAGGGTAAAAGCCAGTAACTTGCTAACACAGCCCCTGAAGTGTCACATTCCTTTTCACATATGCTAAGTTCAGTAGTGCTGAATGCTCTCACTGGCATTTCTGTGTACTGGATCATATGCGGGTACAGGACTTTAAACCTAACTGTTCTATGACCATATAGTAAAACAGTGGTTACTGCCCCACAGAACATACATTTGAAATATTGGAAGGGAAAAAATTCTGGATATTACAAAAAGAGGACACAGGACTACAGTTAGCTGTCGGTCACTAGCAGTCACTATGGAACTGCTTTTGAGGGCTCCTCATTAAGTCAATACTGACTGACTGGCCATGTGCATCCTCCTGTCTAAACCAAGTGCAAGGTAAAATGTGTTATGTGAAACTACTTTCCATCAAATAAGGCTATGTGCATATATGGTCAATTGCTGCAGCTCAATTGATGCTCAGTACTTTGTTAAGAGGTGGTATTGCAAGTTGTCTCAGCCTTGTGTTTTGATTAGTAATTTTTGTGAATTTTTTGGTGGTTTGTTCAATAGATTCCTCTAGCACTTCATTTGCAATACAAATTTTTCATTTTAAATAATTCATACTTAATTACAGTAGTTGTCAGTTTATGTGGTCCTTTTCATTCTTGAAATGCTTTAGAAGCATTAATTCCCACAAAGTTTTGAGAAGCAATTAAGTATTAATGTTCCATTTTTACAAACAAAAACCAGAAAATACAGAGGTTGGGCAAACATTTCAGAACATCAACTGTAAAATTAGGCACTGACTAGATAGATACATGATCTAATTTTCAGAGGCACTGAAGACATTTGCATATTCAGAATGGAAACTTTTGTCCTAGTAGTTAAATTCATAAAGAATCTTGGATACCGTATTACTTAGCATTACAAGTTTTTAACTACGCAGGATCGAGATATGGGAGGAGTTCATTAACTCAGAATGTTTACAGCAGGTGAGCATGAAGCTGCCTAAGCTAACACAAAAGAAAGACTGATTTCCAGATTCTCACAATTCCAGCTGTATAAATAACCCTTTACAAACTTCTCTCCATGTGGGCTGAAGAACTCTGCTTCCTTTCCTAGCATGAACTGCTTAAATCATTTCTGAAGAGAAAAAAGATTGAGAGAACTGGGGATTGTGAGTATGATCTATTTTCTCATGCACTCACAATACTGGGCAAATTCTATGACTGCCATTTAACAGCTCCAACAACCAATGTAGAATTTGTGTCCCAAGAAGAGATTTCAACAACACAGTGAAGCTGTTGGGAGCTGTGGTTTTGACCTTGCCTTTTCTCTCAGCCTGAGGAGAGAACTGAACCTGGGAGAAATGCTCTGATCACCAGCGTATGCTACAAAAAGCAGGTCAGTACCTGCCTTTATTTTTGATAAAATAAATATCTAACACTGCGTTTCACACAAAAGCAGTCTCCTAGATACACACTTCACATGCTCTGACCACAGCTGCTCTTTCAGGCTTCTCAAAAGGCATGGGTGGGATGCACCCAGTTTCTTGCTATAAGCAAGGGAAAGTATGCCCTAAGGCTATATCTATAATGATAGTTTTTCTCAAACATTCTGAGCCCCATGAGCCATTGTTTCTTGTTTGCACGATGTTCTATGGGCTGTTTGGTGCAAACCAAACTTGTTTGCATTGTTTTTTTATTTCATGAGCATAGAGGTAAGATTTATTCCAAGTTTCCTTGTGGGACAGTGCTGTTAATCATTTGGCAGCCTTGTCTCTTCTTCTAGGCAAGATGCCATTTATAAATAGCAAAGAAAGGAAGGAGGTGCAGAAAGAGTCAGAAACAAAGAATAGCAAATGGACACATTCATGGTGGGAATGTACAAGCATCTTCCGGTGTGAATTTCTGAGGAAGTGTGGAAAAGCATGGCATAGTGAGTAGTGTCAGTGAGCTTCATACTCTGAAGTGTGGCAGAGTTTGCATTACTGTGGTAGACGGCTGGTGGTCATGTTTAAGTATTCACAATTCGTAAAATATTGTGAGTCCAGGATTAAAGGTTACTCTAAAATTGACCCCAGTACAGGCATGACTGGAGTGAATTACCCAAAGCTACAAACCAAATTCAGGGCTAAAATCAGGTGTTAGGTTTTCTAGCTTTTTATATCTATAGCCCACGTCACAGTGCTTTACTTCTACCAAAAGCTCAATCCAAACAGAAAAGTTCAGAATTACAGTCAGTGTTTAAGAAAAATCACATAATGAAAATTTAGAAATAACTGATGTACAAATTGTTGACACATTTATAGATATAGTATTAGCAAAGGGTTACATGCATTGATGAATCAGCAGTTTTAATAAGATGAAAATACTTCTGAGCACTGTTCCAGTGTGATGAATATGCTAGAGTTGTAGATCACTAGGAAGAAGGTTAATATTTTGTGTATAATTATACACATTTCTTCTCAATTCTTTTTTTGAAGACAGACAACAAATAGGATTTAAAGCCACAGTCATTGATTTCACGTGAGCACAAAGAAAATAGAGAACCATGCAAGTGCCTGTCCCCCTACTGCCCTGCCCCCAGCTTCCAGTATCTCTCTAGAAAACAATTTCTACTTTGTTTCCTGTCCACTCCCATCTTTCTCCCCTAAGCTTGATCTCATGGCTCCACTCAACATTCTTCTTTCCCCTTTTTCAGGGACAGAGGGGCTCTTGGCCTGTGGCTATCCAGTGCTGGATAGTTATTCCTTGCTGGAAGTGATCTTACATTCTGTCTCTGGCATGAGATGTCTTGCAGTAGCTGTACAGTGACTCTTGACACTAGAGGTTTTTGTGGGTCTGTTTGTAATGAAGCCTGCACTGGATGAATAGGTTGAATTTCATTTGCAGTCATTTTGAGAGTATGCCTGTGTTCAGAGTCTTTGATGCTTTCCTCTTTTGTCAATGAGTGACACTGTACCTTCGTCTTGTACATAACTACAAACTGTCCATCGTTAGCCTTTCTTGAAGCATGTCCCAGCATTTTTTCCCTGGCTCACCTGCACACTAGCTTGCCAGAACAGGCAATGATCTCTGCATTGATGTAGCTGTTTTCAAATGAATAGTCTTTTCCATCCCATTTCCATTTGAAAAGAAGGATATGGGCCTCCTACAGGGATGAGAAGTTGCGTGTCCCTATCTCAGCCATTTTATGATATTAAGTTTAAACGTTTGTGCTGTGTTGTTTTGTGTATTGGCACAGGACATCTGGGGTATAGTGTGAGGACAGGGCAAAATTAGGCTTCCGTAAACCATCCAGGTATCTACAATACCCTGAAGGTTGGGTGTTCTAAGATTCCCCACTTGCTGTCAGTTGAAGAGCTCAAAGTGCGCCCTGAGGAATGGATAGTGACTAGGCAGTGTAGACACTAAGGACACTCCCTGGGATGCAAGACAACATAGATATAATTGTTTCTGCATGTGTGTGTCAATGGTAATTAATTTGCATTTATTGACTGCTTGATACTGTCACAGGTCTACAACATAGCAATCTCAATAATGTAAGAACAGCAGCCACTCCTATTTCAAAGAACTAATTGGATGACTCATCCTAAACATCAATTAGCAGGATCAGGTCCTTAGTGATGATTTTTTAAGGATTATTCTTAATTTTCTTGTTAGATTTTTTATAGTTGTCATCTGTTGCTATCAGTGTTAATGTGGTACACGGTACTCTGTAGAAGCAAAATGAGAAAACATTTCTGTACTGCATACTGATAGCTACTAATTACCTTTGCTGGGGAGAACTCCATTCTGTGTTGATGAAGTATTTAAATACATAAACTGGCAGAAAATCAAGTTAGGTAAAATTATTTCAATTTTATTTCAAACTCCACAATTTCTAATAAAGCATATGACTTTTGTTGGAGCTGTACAGGTCACTGGACTGTGGATGTTTGCCACAGTGCATCCACCCCAGTCATCTATATGAGGAACTTTTTCAGAGGACTACCCAACTCCTTCTGACATTAGAGGTACAACAGGAATGCAGTGCACACTGATTCCTAGTTCAGGAGCACTCTTTCCTTGCTGTTTGTTGAAGAATATAAATAGTCTAGATCCCTGCTGCAAATGTAGTGGGGGATCAAGATAGCTCAGCCACAAAACATTCCTACTGATGGTAGCATTTTTTTGGAAGGGAAAATTGATCCAAGCTGACAGCTGTGCTGGAATGGCTAGACTGCAGCTAAGTCGTTTAAGGCCAGTCCGGGTATCTCGCCCTGCACTGTAGCCCAGACATAGAACACAGCAGCTCCTATGCAAGGGCACATTTTAACTAAACAGTTATTTTGAGATTTTCTGCCTTTTGGCAGAAGGACATTAAGACAATTTGGTTTAGAAGTTAATAAAAATAAAGACAAGTATAAAGAAAGGGACATACTCTGAACATGGACAGGGTCTTTTTGCTGTTGCTGTACAACAGGAATGTAAACTGGCTCTGAAAACAGCAGCCAAAGTCACTCTAGATACCCCAAAACTTCTACACAAGCCACCTTGAGACAAGACAAGATGCAGCTCTTGGCTGGCTTACCCTAAGAGCACAGCAGGACCCCATCCTGCACTGCAGCAATCCCCATGGCAGAGCTCAGCTAGGTCTTTGGTGGCCAGCTCATCAGGTAGTCACAACCTGGAGTGCATGCCATAAGCATCTACAGATACTTAAATGTAGCCATCAGCGCCCAGAAATGACAGCATCTGAATGCTCACAGGTGTTCAACATTAAGAAAATTGGTAGTTTTGCCTTACTTTTTCCTGATAATGGTCTATTTTATAGAAAATACACCTGCATGTGGAACTCTTGGTAGTACTTCCAGCAGTGGGAAAAAGGAGTGTCTGGAGAGCGAGCTGCCTAGGATCGCTGTAATAAATCTGTAGCTCAGGAAGGTCTGCACAGCCTTTGTCCCTAGTTACCTGTAGTTTGGACAAAGGGGTTCATATCCTTTTCTATTATCACCAACTTAATTATCAGAATTAATAAAAGTGCTTTAGGATTTATTTTTTTTAGCTCTCTCCAGTGTATCTGCTGTCTGCAGCAATGACTATGCCAGGCCTTTATTTTACTTCTACGCTTAGAGAAAGTTTTATGAAGAGAGATAGAAAAGTCTGGGATTCCTTATCCAAGAGACAAAAAATAAAAGGGGACAGATAGGAATATGTAAGATAGTGAGAGGCCGTGGAGGTTGAAGACAATCTTCTGTTCACTGAGGCTACGTTTTAACTGCAAGATCTGGGCATATTTCTCATCTTCTGATCCAGGTATGGGATGTCCCTGAGGTAGAGACATGACACCTTTGTCCTTTTCTTTATGTTAGTCTCCATGGAAAATGAAGCTTAATGTGAAAAACAAGAGTGTTGGTAGCATACACTGGTCAGGTGGCATACACAGGTTGGTAGCATACACTATCTATGCAGACCACAAAGGTGCAGGATCCTGATGCTTTTTCATTTTTTATATTTATACATGCATAGACAGACAGAACCTACCAGTACCTGCTTATCTATTCACATTTTTTTTCTTGCACCAGATTTTTTCTCAAACCCAAGTGTGATGGCATGGAATAATTTTATTTTAGGACAGTGATTATCTGTTTGTCACCATCAGCTGGTGGGGGCAGAAGAGGCAGCAGCTATTACATTATCTAACTCTTGACTGAGCATATGTGGTACCTTTTCAGCACTTTTATATAATGCCCAAGCTTAAACAGGAGGTTTGGAAAGTGCCTCCATCCAAACTAACTTGTAGGTGAAGACAACTTTCCAGAGCCTGAGAAGTGCCTCTGTCAGCTTGCTGACATCAGAGAGGGTTACAGCCCTGGTTACCCATGCAGCCCAGTGAGCACTCACTGCTAGACAGCTTGGTTGTATGAAATAGCAATTAACTTCTTAATTTTGTGGGAGGGTCTTAAGATAAAGCAGTTTTCTTCTGATCTGACAGATGAAAAAGAGGTGGGTAAACACTGAAGAGCAGGGTCATTCTGTACTGGCTAGTTTGGACATCTCTCTCTTACCATCTGTTATAAAGCCCATTTTGAGATCAGTTTAGCCCAAAATGTTCTTAAAAGCTTGGCACTGTGATAGCCACATATTTTGTGGTTTTAGCTTCTAAGCCAAAATTCTGCTTGTTCATTGCCTAAATATGTTTAGCGCCTCTAAAAATCAGGTCACGTACTAACTTCTTATATATGAATATGGCATCTGCAGCCTTTACCAACAACAAGTTTCTATTTTCTTCCATCTCATTGATAAAGATATTGAATAGCACTGAACTAAGAATAGATTTGTGTGGAACCCCATTATATAATGATGCCCTCTGTGCAATTACTTTTTAGCTGTATCAGCCTTTTCACATGAGTTAAAATTTGCTACACAGATTTTATGTTGTGTCACATTTAACCAGAAGGTCAGAGTACAAGGTAAAATAGCTCAGTTATATTGAGCAACTTCCTTTAGCAACAGAACCTTTTCATTTCATCAAAAGATGTAATCAGTTCTATCACTAATTTTCCATGAAAACTCATTCACTGAAATGGATTATGCTACTGTCTTTATACATTTACTGATTAGATCCCATTCCATTCTATATCTCAGTATTTTGTCTGGAATGAATATAAGGTTGCTAGATTTTTACTTTGGTAATGTTGTGTAGGCATTTTTTAAAAATGCTAATGTGTTAGATATTTTCCAGACCACTGAAGGTCTGACAGTATTACAGTATTTTTTAAAGGTTGCTCCATGTGGAACAGAAAGAACTAAACCTTATTTTCTTTGGAGTTATATCTTCCACCCACTCACCGTGGTCATCCCAGCTCTCTCCACATCCTCTACATCTTTCCCAAACAGTTCTGCCATGTCATTCCCTCCAAGTTTCTAGCTCTCCTCCATCACATCACCTAGTTCCCCACACCACTGCTGTGTGCTCCTTCCAGTGTCATTGATCTCTGATACAGTTGTCCTTGTCCCCAGGTCTCTTCCATCTCCTGTATGTTCACTACAACAAAAGGTCCATGTACTCCATACTCTCTATATTCTTCTTTCCATGTTCTCTACCTCTGTGTTTTGTCCTGCCAGCTGGGGAAAAGCCAGCACATCTGGCACAGACATGATGGCTGGCTGGCTGGCTAGTATGTGTGTAATCACTGAATAAGCTGGCTGATCCTAAGTGTAAGGGACAATGAATTCTCCTCTGTGCCATGAATGGGCTTTCTCTTTTACCCAGACAGTATTTTTTGTATTACTAAATGTGGAAGAAATTAAATCTCTTTGCTACTTCTATACCTCTGCTGAACATGACAGCAACTAACCCAAAGGGTGAGAATTATTTGGGGGTGGGGGAAAATATGAGAGAGGAAAGAAGACCTATTGGTCGGCTGAAGGGGCAGCCACACAAACTGCATTAGTTCCTAAGCACATACATAAATTAAGCTTAGAAAGCCTTTTTGTCCTATTGCTTTAAAACTCTGAGGTTCATATTATGCTGTTCTTCAGATCTGATAATTATTTAATGTCAGTGTTTACTGTAAATATTCCCTATCATTGGGATAAACAGAGGTACTTTTTTTAGCACTGAGGTATCACACACTGTTTCTTTCCAGTTGCCAAAGAGAAGAATTTATAACATGCATTGGTATGAATTAATAATATGTTTTTATTGTAATGGGTCTAATATCAACTTCAAATACAAAAGAGAAAAACATAGCACATTTACTTAATAACACAGCCCTGAGATTAAGAGGGTCAGTACTAGTTCAGAGGCTTTTACTGGAGCCCTGTAAAAAGCAGAAGCTGTAACTTGTGCTGCCGAAGAACGCTCTTGTTAACTTGACTTATGTGAAACCCCTTCAGTTTGCCAGTATTGTGCCCTGCACTGCCCTGGACTAGGAAAGTGCACTTCACTTAATATACATATAAAAATACTAAACAACATAAATTCTTCAGCAAGAGCTTGAAGCAGTATCTGTGCTACAATCATATATCACATTAACATTTGATGTTATTACTGCTTCACAGGTGCAACAATTCTTGGTCCTTGCCCCTGTGGGAGAGCAGCAGTTGACTTCTATTTCTTTTTTTAACTGTTTACATTTTTACTTCAATCATAGTTTGTCTTATCTCTTCCTCTGCAGGAGGGCAATCATCAGTGAGATTTGCCGCGAATACATTGTGGCTGATGTATCTAATGGAACCTGCACTTATAGCCAGACCTGTCAATAACCCTAGCACCATTACAGTAGATAGCTTTTCACAAGATTGGCTTCTTCTTGCAAAGATTATTCAGTACCATATGCGCAAACAACAGCAGCCATTATTGCCCTTTATTTCCCACCTCTCCTTTCCTTAGACTAGCACGTCTCTTTATTATTATTTGACAGCAATGAAGAATAGCCCAATCTTTGCCATCATTTGGTAACAACAATTCTTAGCACTTTTCGTGTTCAAAGGGCTTTGCAGTCATTATCTAATTAATCTTCACAACAGCTCTATGAGACTGGTAAGAAAGGTTTAGCCTCATTTTATAGATGGGGAAAATGAAGCTGCGAGTTTAGCCGCTTGATTTTCAAAGGTGCTGTGCATTCTTGGCTCCCATTGAAGTTAATGAGAGTGCAGAGGAACAACATCTCTGAAAAGAAAAGAGCTTGTGCAAGCTTGCAGGGAAGGTTACTATCAGAATGCAGTGGGCATTCCTTGGTCCCATACCCAAGCTGTTGGGCCAGGCTTCCCTCAAATCTTGGTTGTCACCAACACACTGGCCATTAGACCTTGGATATTCTCAGCTAAATTTTCATTTAGATACTTCAGTGTCACAGGGGAATATTTCAGAAATTCTGAACTTGAAGTTGCACTCCTGAGGTATTTTGTCTCTCCTCACTCTAGAAAAAAATGCCTTTAACTTGTTAAAAGACGTCACTGTGCAATGCAAGCACTAGGTTTCACGTCAATTGATTCACTTGCAGTTTTATGGCTACGTTTTACAGAAATTGCACTTATTTTGAAATACTCCCTAAGTACTAAGGAACATAGACAGAATGCATTCACTTAATGCTTCCCTAATTCATGGAGGTGGCTGCTTTACCAGTCACTGTCAGATCCTTAATCAGCAGAGTTGTAAAGCTTATAGATATTCAGCAAAAGTGCTTAATAAAAATCATTTAATTCTAAATTACAAGAGTGCACTTAACCCTAAAGATATTAAAACTGATTGTTTGATGCACTGTACTGAGTGATAGAAATTTAAAAATAAAAGCTTTCCTTACTTGCATCAAAGTGAAGAAATCTTCTAGCCTTCATATCCTAAGTATCATGATATTATGCTGTGATAAAATAATCCATTTTAGAGCTTTAAGCTGTAAATACAAAGTACTTCAGCTTGACTAGTGACGACATGAGAAACTGGGTTTTGAAGAAAAGAGCAAGCATTATGGCTGGCGTTTCTCTTACATGGTTCTTGAAGGCCATCTGTCTACATTGGTGTACTTTCTGCAGTGGATCCATCCTATAGTCTGGCTGGTGGTGTGACGTAGTGGGATGCTGTAGTGGTTGTTAGATATTTTTGGTAACATCTGTGTCTCCCCTTTGTAAAATATACTGTAAAACATTTATATTCAGCCCTATATGCATGGGTCATTCCCACCAGATGTACACATGCACACATGCAACACATGCACACGCACATATGCACACACACACACACTCGTGCAGCATACATGCACATGAATCCCTCCCCTCCTTTGAGGTGGTCACCTTCTTTTTACACCTCTTCCACAGTAAACTCAGAAACTGGACCAGCAACGTTCAGATTTTGGTTGCACAGAGATGTTGGTATTTATTTACATCATAAGAAAAGCAGTAAATAAGCATATTTAGATCTCAGATCAACTTCTTCAATTGAAATTATTTTTCAGGTTGTTTGTTGTCAGAATGTAGCCTTTCTGAAAAGCATTAGTAGCAGTGATTCTTTTGAAGAACTGAAAACCTTAACATTCTTTTTAGGCAGTTAGTAACAAAATTATTTCCTTTTATCCAAACTCAAAAAAAGTTAGTATTCGATTGTCAAAAAAGAGGAAATAAAGGTGATGGATGTGTCTGGATCTTGTTAAAATGCAAAAAATTATGAAAATGTATTAATTTTTAGACCAAAAACCTGTTAAGTTCCAGAACTTTTCCCATGGGTGCAAAAATCATCTTCCTTCAATATTTATTGTACAAATAACCATCACAGAAATATCTAAAATTATTATCCCCTTAGGTCTTTATGTATTGCCTGCCTTCCTGGACCAGATGCAGGACTTGGCTAAGAATTAGTGCTTGGCAGCAGGACTCACGTGGATGTCAGACTCTATCACAGTTCCGTATTTCTCTCATTTCTGATATTGTTTGTATTCAACCTTTGTCATTTCTTGCTTTATAGCCAGATGTTTCCAGATGCATTTTTTGACAGCTTTAATAGATATTTTGTGGATTATAGAGTGTTTTATTTGCCCAATTTGGAGGATGTGGGAAAGTGCAGGTTTTATTTCTACTGAAGTCCTCTAGAATTGTGATATGAAATCTGTCAGTTCACAGTAGTGAAAATTGCTTATAAATGAAAGAGATTTAATTCCTTCTTATGACGTTAAAAGTCTCCCACAATTATAAAACTATTTGTTGAAAAACTTGTATGTGTTCTGATTATTTGGATTTCCCTTATTTCAAAATAGAATTAAAAGTCTTAGGAGCAAAGTCAAGGAGTCATATGCTTTTTTTTTTCTTGTAATTCTTTCTGATTAATTTGTTCAGTATGTTTGATGGCTTAATTGTTTAATTTTGCCTTCCATAAACAAGATTAATTGTAATTCACTAGCCTGAATAAATATATACCCATTATAGTAAATAAGTACTGACATTCTACTTCTGGCTATAATGAAAACTTAAGACAGATAGAAATGGAGGCAGTGCAATCCTCGAACTGTTCCTGACACCTCACTACACAACATCAGAATAAAAAAAGAAGATTTTGAAAATGTTATTGCATAGGCTTATACCCAGGTAAGGCAAGAAGAACACTGATTTGGAGACCTGCATCTCTTCTCCTGTCACTCCTGGATCTCCTGGGACAGCCTCCTGTTTCTTGCTTGTTTGAAAGAGAGTAATAGAATCTCACCATCCTTTAAAGTAGGAATTCCTAGTACATTTAGAGGCCATTGAACTTCAAAGAGACCATAGTCAGGGCTCAGGAAGGTGCCTGGCTTTGTGGATTTTCCATCATATACTTAAAGCCTTATTCTTATTGCATCATGCTATTATACTTCATGTAACGAAATTGTCTTAGTCCACATAGTGAACAGCTTGACAGATAATGGCTGAGATGTTATACATCACAAGGGATGATGCAAGGAAAAATTGCTAAAAACTCCAATGAGAAGTCTTATACTCAGGAAAATTGCCATATAGTAATCACCTGATTCAAAATAATGTTCATGTAGATTAATTTACTAGTTTAAAATATTTCCAATCCCCTGACTCCCAAGCAACAGACTGGATTAATTAATCAAAGTTTGCACACAGCTGGTTGATTCTGGACTCATTTTTTACCCATTTCACACAAAACTAAATATAAACTTAACTTTCCTATCTAGGTTAAGAATTGTGAGCACAGAATACAGTAGGACTTCTAAAATGGCTGTTGAAACATTTTAACCAAATTCAACTGATGTGACTCCACTCCTTCTTCTTCCTTTTGACAAAACCCCAGGTACTATGTATGTAACCAGAGTTTACAGCAAGATGTGTAAAGGGTGACCAGCTAGCTTAAGATAATGTTGCAAATATAATTGCCCATCTATTGAGAGATTAACATTTCTGCATTTACTTGTCAGGAATACTGTAGTAAATTAGTTAAGTATGTCTGTTGATAGTTTAGAGAACTGTTGTTGACTTTAAAAGCACAATCTCATTTTTCTACATCTTGCATAATTTTCTACATGTATGCAAATAATATGCCACATTTACCTTATAATAATTTTGCAAAAAAATATATGGCTGCATAAAACACACATGGCTATATAAAGGACAAAACAGCAGCAGAAAAATGGTTACTTCCATTGTTTATATCACTAAACACTTTAGTATTTAGATTATTGGAATGGGAAAAAATCATAAATTAATTGTAATTGTTATGCTTTTTCTGCTTGTTTAGTTTTTGTATTTATCTTAGCTTAGACATTTAAGAATTATAAAATTAATTTCACTGCATCTTATTATAGGCATCTCAATTTACTTAGATTTTAACAAATATATTTGCTATTTTAACTATTTCTGCTGATTATTTTGTTTGGAAAAATTTACTGTTACAAAATCACAAGTTTGGATTATGTTTTGGAATTTAGATGAAAGCTAGAAATTTATTGAGTTAAATCAAATTGTTTATCAGGCAATGCCATTCATCAGAGTCCTTTTTCAACCAGTGCACACATCCCTGATACTCAACATGAATGTTATATAACACTAATTGCATAGTACAGAGACTCACCCTTGTCTGCCTAAATTTAAAAATAATTTCTTAATACTTGTATTCCAGAGGAAAAAAAATGTTCAGAGTGGTCTAGTGGCAGATCCTCAGCTCATGTAAATTAATATTAAAATCACTGATCCAGAATAGTTATTGTTACAATGGCACGAGAAAGAATGTATTGAGTTTTCATTTCCAGGAGTTTTTCTTTATTCCACTCTGATACATGTATAATACTAAGTTCTTGAATAATTCCTTTTTAAATTAAACAGTGGATTCATATGTTATCAGATTTATGAGTCATTTATATTCTGCTAAGCCACACTATCCAAATGGTTATGTATACAATTTTGATGAGCTGGTAGTTTAAGTACAGAGATAATACAGAGATCTTTTTCTCAAGTGGAAATGGGGATATTAGTATAGTTGGTGTTTAAATATGTTATCAACATGAAACAAAAAGCTGCAATAAAATCAGTTTGCCATGAGAAATCATAAGAAGTTTTAGTCTGAAGTTTTGCAGAATGATGTTGGTGGTATGATAAATCCACAAGCATGATGATGCTAAAATTACTGTGAACTGTATACTAATGACATATGTCTGTAGGTAGTGTATTTGAGTTCACTGAAAACTGAATATGGGTTTTGGTGGCAGAATTACTCTCAAGTTATGTAAAAATAGAAATTTGAGTTTCTCAAGAAATTCACTATTATGGCAGTTTTCTGGAAAGCCACTAGGTGGAAGTTATTTTCCTACTGAGCAACTTTATTCCACTCACAGAGGCCATTGTTTCCTAATATAGGGCTATAAAAGAGTAATTTTCCTTCAGTATTATCCATGCTAGAGTTTCAAGCAAATGGCAAAAAAGTTGTCACTTACAAAAGTCCTGGAACATATAGCCAGGACTCACTTTATCGGGACAAGCACTAAGCAGGAGTTATTCTACTAATATTAGTGCAATTAAATTGATACAAAATTTGCCAAAGTAGAAAGTATCAATTCAGATACAGATGAGAAATTATTCTGAAACTAATCATAAATGGAGAAAGAAATTAAGCACATACAGTATTAAAGATGAGCAGAATCAGAAAAAGAGTCTGGCTAAAACTGCAGAAGGAAGTAACTCTTTCATTAAAAATGCTTCCAGATTTTTGAGATCACTATTTTTATTTTATAAAATGAAACTCATAACACAGGCTTTGCAATAAATTATTCTAAGCTTGAGTTTTTTGGAAGTGCAGGATTATGTAGTACAAAATCCAGATAGTGAAATTTGCATTTCAGCTTGAACTCTTCAACTGCATTTGCAGAAAGGATGAAAGGATCGTGACTTCAAATCAGTTACTGAACTTCTAAGAAACAAAGACTTCCTCACCACGCTGAAGATGAAGACTGGTCTTTGTCTTGAATTTGCCCTTTGCCTTCTAGTAGTCCCAATTTCACTAGTAATGATGGATTGTTATTTGGTCTTGTGCCAAGAGGATATGAATAGCAGAAGACCATGCTTGCAAGCTCCATTGCAGCTACTGCTTTCCTCTTCTGCTGTAATCTTTACTGAGGAGGAGAGTGGAATGCACAGCACTGGCACAACTTGTGTTACATGTCAAAAGGAAAATTTGCACAATTCTGAAGTTGGGGGTTTTTTGCCAAGGCATGGGGTGAGGAGTGAAGAGAACCAGAGCAGAGCATGTAATCCACTTTATGAGGTCTCCAAAAGAGAAGGAAAAAAAACTGATTGTGGAGCATGCAAGTATAGAAATCAGAACTTTGGTGCAGTGCACAATGCTGGGAATACCATGTGCGTATTGTGCAAATATATAGTGCCAATGGACTGCCTACAATATCTGAAAAACATCACTTTTCATGGCAAAGTTTTTTTGTTGCTGTTGTTTGTTTTGGGGGAGTTTTGGGGGGTTTATTTTTAATAATTGAATAAGCTCAAAGCAAGGAATTAATTACCATGCACTCTTAGCATTTGAGAAAGAAAACAACTTTACCTTTTTAGCCCTTTTATTCATAAGGAAAAGAAGCAACGTAATTATGTTGCTTTATGTAATGCTTGACATTAGATATGAAAATCGGGAAACTGATAAAACTTGACAAGATAAATAAAAAAAATAAATATCTAAAGGAAATTCTTATGACCTTACAATGATTTTTAGTGGGATGAAAAATGAAAGTTCAGCATATCGCTCCAAAGTCTACTACCATTTTCTCACTTAAGGGTTTATCCTTCATGAAATATGTTGCTACTACGTTTGTAACAGGAATATGTCTAGATAATGTAATTGTAAAAATCATGGAATTGGGCCTGAAGCCCTTTCAGTGAATACTAGCAATTGTTAAACACATGCTAATAACCAATATGAATATAATACCTTGTCCTCTACTATTTCATTGAGCAGAAGAGAGAAAAATTTATTGAAAAAGCCAAGAAGGTGGCAAGCAGTTGAGAAAGTGATTTTTGAAGGGTTTTTTCCCTTCCTATCTGAACCTCTTCTCTCCAAATAGATTCTTCCATGAATCATTTGGAACAAGAAAAGAAACAGATATGGGGAGACAAAAGTCAGTGACAGGCTAAATGGATACTCACTCCAGACTACAATCACTCCTCAAGAAAAGCCAGTTAATGATACTTGAGACAATGGGCCTGATCTCCTGCTCTTCCATAACCACACTGAAATGCTCCCATTGGAATGGTTTCATAGCAGCCTGGTTTGTGTTTCAGCCTTTCATCCTTTGTGGGGGTGAAGTCTGCGGGTCTCACCATGGAATGTTGTGACCAGGGCAGAATACGTGGAAATCAAACAATTCAGAAGACAAAGCTGAAGGCATTTTAGGCAATTAAATTTGTTGAGATTTTTTTTTCTTTTATGTATTCTTCAGCAATTTTGACAAAATGTGTCAGTTTTCCAGGCTCTCTTCTGGAAAAGGGACCCTTCTGCAGTGTCTCTAATCGGGCTTGCCTAGTGAGATCTTGGAGTCCTGGCTCAAGCAGAAATGCCCAGGATCTAGGCCACCAACCCTTTTACAGTAACCTATACTTTGAAAGATTGGACCCTAGGGCTTCTGTAGCCCTCAGCCTCATAGTGAAAGCTCTCTGTGACTTTTGGAGCTTTTATAAGATGCACTGATCTAGATGTTCTCTGCAGTAAACCTGGAACAGAGCTGGTGGCGGCTGGGAGAGGTGTCTGTTGCAATGGTTGGCACTTCAGCTGAGGGCAGGAAACCTCAGGGGTTTCCAGGGTAATGCAGAGCAGGTACAATGTGGCAACATGAAGAATGAAGTAGAATGAGTTAAGGCAGAGGAACTGGAGAACAGAAAGAAGTTAGGAGCAGGACAGAAACCGGAGATGGGAGGATGGGAGCAGTGATGGTCAAACAGTGTAAATGAGACAGTGAGGACAGCAAAAGAGGAAGACTTTGGGGACATGAGAAAGAGCAATGGGAGCATCTGTCTGCATGAGATGGGACCCCAAGGGACCCGAATGTCAGATGATCTTCTCATCCACCTTTCAATCAGCTGCAAAATGTTCTGTGGCCCTAAATATTTCAGTCAAACTAAAGAACCTATTCTCTGTGGGGTAGTGCAATGGCAAACAATGAAAAGCTTTTTTTTTGCAAAGTCCAAGATTTTATAATCTGGGAAATTATTAAAAAAGCAAATTAAAAAAGAATTCCACATATAAAGAGTTGTATAAAGGTCATATAATCAAACACTCCAAGTAAGGATTACCAGAATTAAGAATGCCTTTATTTTTAAGAGTGTAGTAATATACCCTTTCATTCCATGATTTTATAACCTTTCCCAGCATGAGAAACCTTAATCTCAATTCACTGTACATAGGGGCTACTCTGAGGATGAAGTCATACTATATGCTTCAGGATATCGTCTCCTCAGTAACTGTATCTCATTATCACTGAAAGCTGAGAGCACATGCACCCTATGAGAAATGGAGTTGTAGGAAGGGACTTAGAACCCTGATGACTAAGGCAATGAAATGCTGTCCTAATGAATTGCTTCTTATCCCAAATTCTGCCATGGAGTTCCTGTGTGATGCTGAGACATCACAAGCCATCATTTTCACAAAAGGACGCTATTTTTATTTTGTCACTTTTTCAAATATCACATTTGTGCTTCGCTGTTGTACCAAGCTCTGACCTCTGCGTCTTAGAGCCCTTCAAAACTCTACTGTGAAAACGAAGTGCCTTGAAAAGTTAATATACAATGAAATTAGGTCCTTGTTCCTTCAAATATATACACATATTTATTTGTCACTGTCAATTTGGGCTTTAATGGTAGTACCTAAATAAGTGTTATGGAATTTCGAAGTGCTTTTATACTGGAGAACCCTTTGCAGAAGGGCATGAGAAAGGGGTGTGCATAAATCCCTTTCCCCTAGCATTGTTTCATTCAAAATAAACTCATAAATCTGGTGCAAAAGCTCCAGTAAGTAATCATTGCCATGTCCTCTTTCCTGGGCTGTACCCATGAGATACACTTTCCCTGACTTTTTCTTGCCCATCTGGAATACAGGAAGGATAATGTCACCCCTCAGGGAAAGAGCAGCACAGGTCCTAGTGTTTACGAAGGACTGAAAGCTAGGTCTAAAACGGACTGAAATCCTATACTTCTTCCACTCTTATGATACAAAGACCTCTGGGTCAACTTCTGTGGTTACAATAAGGCTAAATTATGGGGTTTGGCTTCTCTGCAGCACTGTGTTGCACAAGCAACAACCAGACCACTTTCAAACCTGAGCTGCAAACTATACATAAAGCTATTCTGCTTTGTGTGGATGTACTAGTTCAGGCCAATATTGGCTAGCTCAGGGATCTTTGCATTGAGATCCACTCCAGTACAAAATGTGCCCCCAGGAAATGTCAAGAGCTCCATTCTTCCCAAAGCTGACTAGAGATCTCTACAAAATGCAGTTCAGGGCTCCATTTTCCTTTCATTTTCAGCAGGAAAATTATGAGATGCTGCCCCCTCTCTTACAATGGCCAGTTATTGAAGCTATGCTACTTCAGGCACTGAAACCCAGGGTGAATACAGTTGGAATCCCCAATAGGGCATTTTATAGAAGGAAATATCAGGATTTAAGTCACTTACTCATGTCTTGACAGATATATTTAGCATATAGTTGGGACTGTCTCTGTACAATATGAAGAAACTGTTTTGTATTAAAATGTGAAATACAAAGTGCCAGAAACTGAAATGAAATCCTCATTCTAGTCCAGTGCTTCACCATTAATTGTGCTCCTCCCTATGACTTGATTTTCTACACACAGGTTCATGTTCAAAATAAGCAGAAGGAGAAGAGCTGACATCTGGAATGTCTTGCTGAAGTTTATGTGGGTTTAAGAGAAGTTGGGGCAACTATATGGAAAACAAATACATCAGAAGTTAATAAACAGAAAAATCACTTGCAACTCTGGAATTATCTAGGTAGACAATGACTGGAGCTGGAGGAATTCTCAGAAGTCCTATACAGCCTTTCCCCTCTTGTACTCTTTCTGCTGCAACTGCTCTTTGTCCCTGTTAGTGAACAATGGAATTGCCAGAAAAAATGAGATATGCAGAAGGCAGGGTGGATAGAGAGAAAAATTCAGCAGTAACCTCTTCCATGAAGATCAACTTTCTCATACACTGAATGAGGCATGACCACATGAGAAAAAAATCTGAGAATTTTATTTGTGAATGGAGTTACCAGGTTGTGGCTGTGATGGTGATTTAAAGATGGCAACTTAAGGCAAGCTGTGTGGTGGGAGAGCATAACTTTGATTAGACCAGGCTAATACCCTTGAAAACAACTGCCTTGTCTTTCTGTACACAGTCCCTTCTGTAGGTGTGAAACAGAAGCAGGACCTTCTAAAGCACCAGCAGATCCTGTACGATAAAGGCAGTTTTGCAATGTAGTCACAGAAGATACTAAATGAGGTTAATATTTGCAAGTGAAGTATGGTTTTCCTCAGCTTTTGAGGGCTTGTCTTTTGCAATCTTTTGATGTAGCTTTGTTGTATACTATTGATAGAAAGACTATGGAATTCTTCCTTAATACCTAGAATAAAATCCAATACTTCATCTCCTCTAAGCTGAAACTGCGTAATGCTTTTTCTGCATTACCCACTTTGCAGCCTTGTGATCCTTTTAATTTGCATTCCACACCCCCAAAAGCACTACGCACTCTGGACTCACTCCTGATGATCCTCTTCACAGAAATAAAAGTGACAGCTTCTGTGAAAGGGGAAGTATCGCAGCAAGAGACATATGAGCATTGAGCAGAACAATGCAATGAGTAAGGAGCTGAACCTTGAAGGGAATCTCCATTGAAGTAAAACACAATAGGAGAGGCTAATTCAATTAGCAACTGATGCTTGTTGCTTGAATAAACTTCACTGAATTTTGAAAAAAAAAGCAGGAAATACACAGCCAATGAACATGTTGACAAAAATAGAAAGACACAAGTTAGTATCTTGAGTTTGTTCAGTTTGTCTTTGATCTTAGTAGGCTTCCTGAGTAAGTGACATTTTGGTTTTTAACTGGTTCTCTTGTATATTTTCTTCCATGGATGAAAATGATCTCACATGGCTAAGCCTCTGAGAGTATTTTCACACCATCCTACTATCTTACGTGTTTTGAGTAGCTGCCTGTACAATCTTTCCTCTAGACCTGCTGCCCTCAAAGCCTTGAGTTACATACAGATTTATCCATGTTATTTCATTCCTATCGCTGTTTCATTTCATTTAATTTCATTCCAAAGATGCAAACATTCATTAAACAGAGGTATGCCAGGCCACTAGTTGGAACATGCTATTAACCAGACTAGGGAAAAGCAGAACTTAAAAATCACACAAATACATCTAGTTCTCTGAGAACCCACCTATCCAGACCAAAGTAGCCTGACCAGTGATGACACTGATTTAAAATGTAGTGCAACAGCAAGCCCATTTTTCCTATCAAAACATTATAAGGCAGTCAGGCAATCCTCATGGTCACTTTGGGTAGAAATGAGAAGGAAATGACTCAAACATAGGTCATTAGTTTGGTTATTTTCATTATTAATATAAAAATCCTGTCAGGGTAAGGGAGAATACTTTAAATGTAGTTAACGTGATCTGATTTTTGACAAGGTAATTAAGACAAAAAGAACCCAAGCAGAAATAGCAAGCAAAATTTATCCTTATTTCTATGTAAATATATGATTGCATCCTTTTAAGAACATCCATTGCTATAGCAAAAAACCTATTTCCTTTAGCTTAGCAATGAAAACAACATAACTTAGCTCATGTGAAAGTTTACCGTGTGACTTTAAAGCATCTGTTAACTTTAATGCCATAAATGAAATCATTACTGAATATGGCCTCACAAGGAAATTTATTTTTTTTAATGTTTAAACCTTTCTTGTCTATACCCCCTTGTCATTAACTGGTAAATCAGTAATTTATTTCCTATTAGAATTTATATAGTTTGCAGCAATTAAGAAGAAAAGCATAATTGCTGACAAACCCAGGGCACTATTTAAATCACTTCCTTGTTGACAACATATTTCTCCTTCCTAAAACTGAATGTCACTGAAATCTGATTTGTACAGAACCCTTGTGGACTCATCATTCAAATGTACTGCACCTGTCACCTGTGTGCTAGCATTCTGCTAAGGATCAATTTACATAACCTCATTTAATGGTTCATAAATCATACCCATTAAGCCCAGCTAACAGGAACCAAGGGTTCTAATTTATGCTGCCTTTCATAGCAGAAAATTGGGAGGCTGGAGCCTGTGGATAAAGAACCCAGGTCTTGCCTTTGATTGTTGATTGTGATGGTAAATGTATGGATGATGAGAACAGATTTTCACTTTATTGATTTCCTGCCAAAGCACAGCATGCTTTATTGTGAAAGGGGGCCTTTTGGCAGCAGTGCTAAAAGTGGCAGTTGTTTAGGAGCCCTTTGCCAAGATGACATCTAAGACAATACCGAGTGGTAAATACTAAAATAATATCAAGCTGAAATGTTAATTTTTAAAAAGAAACATCCCTAAAGGTTCATAAAATCAATCATGTTTTCTACCCCAGAGCACCTTGCTAGTAAACATGAAGTCAGGTGATTATTGTGGGGTATTAATTTTTTTAAAATCTATTTTTCTTAAATTCTGTATTCTATTATAAATTATTCATGGTATTTCAGTCAAAGTAATGCAGATGTTTGAAGCCTGCTGTAGAGTGACAGTTCAGCCAGAGTTGTGTGCTGGGCCTTTCTTGAGCTTTGTACTCTGATCCTCCCTTTGATTAAATACCTGGAAATAGCTTTTTCTGTCATTTGATTTTCCATTTTTAAGTTCTATTATTTAGTAGGTGGCTGAGTGCCGTATTGAGTGTATTGCCAAATAGAATATGCATATGCATAGGCATACAGCAGTCTTCCCACATGAGTTTAGGCAGGGTCTCAAAATACCAAAAATAGTCTTGGTATTAATTCCTTGAATGAAACAAACTGTGTTGGTTGGTTCCCCTTGTCTCTCTCAAAATTGCGCCCCTTCATTTCAGCTTGCTCTTTAATTTTTTCCTTATGAGTAAGAAATCCTACTTGGTTTTTTATATCTTCTCTTAGGACAGACAGATTCTCAACAACTGGTAGTTCAATCCCTAACGTTACCGATGGACAAATAAATTTGCAGGACTGAGAATACAGTTTGTGTCTTCTGCCAGCTGAGATCATCATCATGGCTAGGCTTCACAAATGAAGATTTGCAAGGGCTCTACCCATGCTTGCTACAAGCATGCTGGTGGATAAAAAGGCCAATGTGAGATAGGCAAGTGTGATTGCAAAAGGCACAGTGGAAAGTCTCCATCGGCACTACTGGCAAGGCACAGTTCTTCCTCCATTGCCTTTTTTCCTCAAGACTGATTCTGCTTGTGTTCTAAAAGGAAGCAGCAGTGTTATGGATGGTGTGTCTCCATTTCTTCCGACTGGAGGCCAGAGTGGACCATTGATGGTGGTCAATATGGCCAAGGCTGAGGTGTTGTTTCAGGGAATCCTTGTATCTCCTCTTCAGGGCTCCTCTCTTGCAGCAGCTGGTGGCAAGTTCACCGTAGAGCACAATCTTAAGGAGGTGGTGATCCTCCATCCTGGAGATGTGCCCTGCCCAGTGCAGCTGCGTTTTCAGCAGCATAGCCTCGATGCTGGTGATCTCTGCCTGTTCAAGGACAGACACATTTGTCCTGTAATCAGACCAGTGGATGTTTAGGATTGTACAGAGGCAGCGCTGATGGAAGAGTTCGAGGAGTCACAGGTGGTGGCGGTAGATGACCCATGATTCAGACCCATATAGAAGAGTAGACGGTATAATGGCTCTGTAGACACCGATCTTTGTACTTTTCTTAAGGTGTTTATTGTGCCAGACTCTTTTACGGAGTTTTCCGAAAGCACTGTATGCCTTTGCTAACCTGCTGTCTATCTCTTTGTCAATCTTACCATCTGAGGAAATGATGCTTCCCAGATAGCTGAACTGCTGGACTGACTTAAACTCTGATTCACCTATGGTGATGTGGGGATCATGGAAGACTTCCTGAGGTGCAGGTTGATAGAGAACCTCTGTCTTCTTCAAGCTGACTTCCAGCCCAAAAAGCTCAGCAGCCTCTGCAAAGCAGGATGTTAAGCGCTCCAGAGCTGCTTCTGTGTGAGCAACGAGGGTGGCATCATCAGCAAAAAGCAGCTTGTGGAAAAGGTGATTTAGGGTCTTAGTGTGGGCCTTCAGTCACCTTAGGATGAATAGGCTTCCATCGGTACAATGTCGGATGTAGGTGCCGTTTTCTTCATCAAGGTCTGCCATGGCCCTTTGGAGCATCATGCTGAAGAAGATTGTGAATAGAGTTGGAGCGAGAACACAACCTTGTTTCACACCATTGGTTATTGGAAAGGGCTCAGAGAGAGCATCTCCATATCTGACTTGGCCGCGCTGATCCTCGTGCAGCAGGATGACCATTTTGAGGAACTTGGGGGGACATCCTAATCATTCCAAGATCTGCCACAGGCCTTTTCTGCTCACAGTGTCAAAAGCTGTGGTGAGGTCAATGAAAGTTACATAGAGTCCTTTGTTCTGTTCCTTACACTTCTCTTGCAGTGTCTGAGAACAAATACCATGTCTGCAGTACTCCTATTGGCTCTGAAACCACACTGGCTTTCAGGTAGAAGTTCTTCTGCAATAGTGGGTACTAATCTGTTCAAAAGTATTCTTGCAAGGATTTTACCAGCAAAGTGATACCTTGGTAATTTGAGCAGTCTGATTTTCCCCCCTTCTTCTTGTACAGGTTGATGATGACTACATCACGGAAATCTGATGGTAGTTCACCTTGTTCTCAGCAACGCACAATGAGCTTGTGAAAGAGTATGGAGTGCTTGGCCTCCATGCTTCCAAACTTCAGGTGGGACTCCATCAACCCCAGCTGCCTTGCCAGTTTTCACCTGTTGAGTGTCCTTAAGAGTCTCTTCCATAGTAGGGGCTAGATCTAATTCATTTTTCGCTGGTTGTTGTGTAATGTGCTCAATTGCTGAGTCTTGGACTACATGGTTGGCACTGAAGGGAGTCTGAAAATGTTCAGACCATTGATTCAGGATAGAGGTTTTATCTGTGAGAAGCGTTTGGCCATCTGCACTGAGTAGGGGGCTTTGAACCCAATGTGTGGGTCCGTACGCTGCCTTCAGAGCCTCATACAATCCTCTGTGGTCACCCAAGTCTGCGCATAGTTGAGTCTTTTCTGCTAGGCTGATCCACCACTTGTTCTGGATGTCTCAAAGTTTCTGTTGGAGCTTACTGCATGCGAGACGAAAGGCTGCTTTTCTGATATGGCAAGATGGCTGAGGGAGGTGTGCTTGGTGAGCAGTTCTCTTCTTTGTCAGCAATTCCTGGATTTCTTGATTGTTTTTCTTTGTTTTTTTTGGAGGGGAACCCTAAGGATTCTTCAGAAGACTGCAGGATGCTATTTTTAATATGTTACCAAAGTGCTTCAGGAGAGGGATCTATAGGATGATCTTCAAGTCTAGTTTGGAGGTTTACCTGGAAGTTGTCTCTCACTGTGGATGTTTGA
>VWZF01002319.1:405540-436629 GCA_013396755.1 Sclerurus mexicanus | reverse complement strand
AAAAAAAAAAAAAAAAAAAAAAAAAGCTAGGTTTCTTCTTCTTTTCTAGCTACACTTTAGGAATTAAGAGCTTTATCATGGAAAATGCTGGCCATGATCTGGGAAAGTACTGAGATTACTGAGTAGTTTTGATGTAAAAATCTTGCTCAGAAAGAAAACACAACACAGTGGTTGGGGCATTATCTGAGCTGGGAAACTTCCTATTGAGGTCCACCATAGATTTCCCTTATGACTTCACCAGAACTCTATTCACAAAATGCACTTATATTCAGTAAATTCCTGGTATAAATACATAAATAGCCAACAGAGGAGGCACTAAACCCCACCTACTTGCTACCCTCTCCTATTTGTGTTGCCTTGTCAGTTAAGTTGAAGAATTGCATCCCATCTTTTTTTGTGCTGCTTGCATCTGGTGGTTGTCCATCACAGCTCTGTAGGACAGAGAGATCACCAAGCCTGGAACAAGCTATGACTTTCTAGTACTTTGAGATGGACTTTTGAAGTCTTCGTCTTGGAAAAAACATGAATAAAAATCTCCTATAATATATCAAAATTCTCTACCTATCCTCTGGATTGTGAAAGGCACTGTATTCTTTTCTGACTATGTTTGCTGACCTTAGTCTAATAAGTGTTCTCTGTGAGATCTATATGAATGAGACCCAGGTATGATGGATAGGGGAACACTTTGTAGATTCTGGTAAGTCTTAGGATAATGGAGTAGTTTACCACTATCAAGATGGATATACTGGGCATCCCAGCACTTACAAACCCAGAAAAGTAGAAAATTAGGTGGGGTTTTTAGGAGCCTTCATGGACAAACAGGGATTTTCAGGATTTTAATATTGGGCTTTGAGGGAGTCATAGCTGTCTCTTTGTTGAGTTAGATTGTCAAGCTCCAAGAATAAGTTTTGGTTAATACTGCTGGAGTAGTTTTGCACTTCAGCACTGTAGCTCCCTACTTCACCTCTCTCCTGCAGGTAACTAACCCTGTCACAGAAATGGCAAAAAGAATATGTGACTATACCTCAGCCATTCTAATTTCCAATTTTGTCTATTAACTTGTATGGTTGTTGAAGTTTGCACTGACTAGAATGTGAAGTGCAGCCGCTGGGGAATGAGCACACATTTGATTCCAACCTCTCTCTTCCTGCAAGGATGGCAGCAACCTCTGGCAAAGGAAAAGGGAGAACAGATGGGACAAACAGTGTCTTAAACCACCACAGTAGCTTACTCTTGTGTGTAGAAGTGGATCCCTCATCCTCTGTCTCACTCTCCATTTACAAAATGGGGAGATAGTGCTGGATACATTAAAGAGGGTAGGAGCAATTAAGTCCACATTAATGTCTTAGATTTCTTTCGGTAGCAGCATATATTTAAGTGTTTTGCTGTATGAATGTTAATTGTTTTTGTATATTAGAGTCCTACATTGGTTTCTTTGTCTCAAAAAATCTAATATCATTTTTTAGAAATGGAAACTGTTGAGTATCCTCTGGTTAGCCTAATGCACCTGAGTCCTGGGCTTAAACATCCTTACTGTTCAAGTTCCTGGCCTTCACTTAAAAAGAAACCAACAATCCTACTCAAGAGATGGAAGCCTCATACTAGTAGGCTCATGTCACTGTGCTCATTTTCACTTGTGATGTAAACAATATTTCATCTCAAGATTCCGGAGGTGAAGGGTTTTAAACTTGAGCTCAGCACTACTGAAAAAAAATACCTGGTTGCTGGAATTCCGTTATTCAGTTTCAGGGTCTGATTAATCAAAACAAACAAGCACAAAACCACAGCCCATAAAATATTGTTATTTACATGAGCATTTTTTATTTTTCAGATTCAAGACTGAGCTGAAGCTCATTTAAGGAAGCATCTCTGCAGGTACTGGGAGATGTCACTGGCAAATCTTACTGATCTGTTTTTCCATGTAACTACACACAGATGTTCCTGAGCCTTGCTGACAAAGATTACTGCTGCTGTAATAATGAAGCAGAGAGGTCATGTGCCTACATCTTCAGATCACTGTCTGAAATGCTATCTTTGTCCTCTGTGGAGGTGATAAGGCCAAGCAGGGCAATGGAGGTGACACCTCATGAGCAGAGACTGTTGCAGACATGGTGTTTAGATGCCACAGTTACTGCAATCACTTTATTTATGTATGTGAAACCACAATTGTTTTGATAAGAACTAAAGCAGTTCAAGACCAATTCTAATATCTGCACAACTTTTCTTCCAAGGTGTTACTCCTTCAGAGCTTCTGCACAGAGCTTAAAGCATTGCCGGTAGCCCACTGACATGGCTACATTGTCCAGTGTTCAAGAAGGGTAAGAAGGATGACCTGGAAACTACAAGCTTCTTAGACTCACTTCAATGCCTGGCAAAGTTATGGAGAAGATTATTCTGGGAAATATTGAAAAACACCTGAAAGACAACACAATCGTTGGTCACAGCCAGCCCCACTTCATGGGAGGAAAGTCCTGCTTATCAAACCTGATTTCCTTCTATGACAAGGTAACCCACCTAGTTGATCAAGGGAAATCAGTTCATGTGATCTTTTTGGATTTCAGTAAGGCTTTTGGTACTGTCTCTCACAGGATCCTTCTGAACAAAATGTCCAGCACACAGCTGGATAAGCACATCATGTGGTGAGTGAGCAATTGGCTCACAGGTCCAGCACAGAGGATAATAGTGAATGGGGTGACATCAGAGTGGTGATCTGTCACTGGTGGGGTTCCACAGGGCTCCATCTTAGACCCAGCACTCTTCTACATCTTCATAAATGACTTGGATGCAGGACTGGAAGGGATACAAAGTAAGTCTGTAGATGGCACAAAACTGGGACAAGCTATTGACTCCCTCAAAAGCAAGGAGACCCTGCAGAGAGATCTCGACAAATTAGAGAGATGGGCAATCAGCAACTGTATGAAGTTCAACAAGGGCAAGTGCTGGATTCTGCACCTGGGATGGGGCAACCCTGGATGTACGTACAGACTGGGGAATGAGAGGTTGAAAAGTGCCATGAAAAGGGACCTGAGGGTTCTGGTTGGTATGGCCTTCTCTTGAATATTGTGTGCAGTTTTGGTTACTGCAATATAAGATATTAAGCTATTAAAGAGCATCCAAAGGAGGCTAATGAGGATGGTGAAGGGCCTTGATGGGAAGCTGTATGAGGAGTGGCTTAGGGCACTTGGTCTGTTCAGTCTGGAGAAGAGAAGACTGAGTTGAGACCTCATCTCAGTCTACAATTTTCTTGTGAGAGGAAGAGGAGGGGCAAGCACTGATCTTTTCTCTGTGGTGACCAGTGACAGGATCCAAGGCCTTAAGTTTTGTCAGGGAAGGTTTGGGTTAGATATTAGAAAGAGGTTCTTTACCCAGAGGGTGGTTGGGCACTGGAACAGGCTCCCCAGGGAAGTGATGACAGCACCAAGCCTGAAAAAGTTCAGGAAGCATTTGGATGATACTCTCAGGCGCATGGTGAGACTCTTGGGGTTGGTCCTGTGCAGGCTAAGAGTTGGACTCGATCCTGATGGGTCTCTTCCAACTTGGCATATTCTGTGATTCTGTGATTCTGTGGCTAGGCCACATGCACAGCGTATGTGAACTCTGTTTCAATCAACAGCACTCTCATGACTTGCAGTGGGCTATGATCTTCATGAGCGGAGCTAAGCCAATGAGAAACTATAGCCACCATTTAGGTCAATCATGTTTCTCCTGATTTCAAGGCAGGCAAGACTTCACACTACAGCATATCCATGTAGAACCAGTGGCATTAATGGATATACACCATGGTTCATAAGACTACGCAAGGGCACAGCAAATATGTGGTTTGAATGTCCAAGGTTCACTGTACTGTTGAAACTGCCCATGTGTGTATAGACCTATTTCAATCAGTTCATAACAACACTATTCAACCTTTATTGAGAGATAGTTAATTTACTGGAGCCATTGAACTGTGTCATTCTGAATTACCATATCTCTTACTCCTTCCTTTCCTTGTCACAAATGCAAGCCTGAGTTTTAAAGCTGCTCCACATTGATCAAAGTACAGTGCTGCTATGTGGGAGTATAATAAAGGAAACTAAGAATGTGAGGAAGGGAAGAGAGAGAGCAAGGTGGGAATGCAGGGAGATATCCAAGATATTTGGGGCTGTGACAGAGATGTTGGTGACACATTAAAATTAGACAGCTAACACTCCTCTAGTGGGTCTTGCCACTCTCAAAGGCAGAGTGTCCAATACACTCATAAATCTGCCAGGGAAAAGTTTACATACTCAGACTGGCATGTTATAGGTAACAGGAATTATGAATGGTTTGATCTGATACTTTTGGTTTTACCCACTGACTTGTGCATTCTCCTGGTAACATTTGCCAACATAGTCAGTGAGAAATTAATCTTTATCAATGGAAATCAGGTATGGCTTCATTGAAATTGATTCATTATCCAATTACAAAACTGGTATAAATGGAATAAGGAAATTCTACAAGGCACTATGTATCTAAAATAATGTGAAAAAATCTAGTATTTGACATATTCTTTGTTTTTTTACAGACATTAGACAAAACAGATTATGCAATATTTTTGAGTCAAATTGGGAGCAGAAATACAAAAACTAGTCCTGATCTAACATGAGCTTACTCAATTTTCGTCACACTCAACAATTCTCTCTCCTAAAAGTAAAGATCAGTGTACTTGCAAAACTATAGTTCAGTACACCCTTTCAGCCATGATCCTATTGATAGTTTTTAATTTCTTATGAGATATAAGATTATCCTGAGAATCCAAAAAGTCTTAACATAAAAATTCCAGACAAAAAACTAGAAGAAGCCCTTTATGTTCTCTAGTCTTGCAAGTTTTCTACTCCACAGGACAACTCTGTGCAGCATGCTGAAAATGTGACAAATAATTTCTTCAATGTTTAGCTCATTTCAAACAGTGGATTGAAAATAATCCTAACATATACCAATATTGATTCAACTGTATTGATTAACAGTTAAAGAAATGGACTTTTGAGGTAACAGAAGCCCAAATAACAGGGGCGATTTTTAGCTTTTTTTCTATAGGTGTAAAAGATTTGTGTAACTGTTCTGCCTCTCCTCCTGCTGCTCCTCACTCCCCTTAGTAATTCCTCAATATGTACTCTAATTTCAATGAAATAATACAGAAAGGTTGGAATTCTTAAAAGAGAGATTTCAGATTCAAGCTGAGCAGGAGATACATAAAAGTAGGCATCTGGGTGGGGGTGCAAGTAAGACTGTGGGACAATGTGAGCCATCAAGCTACAAGACATCAAGGTTAACACAGGAGAGAGACCCTAGAACCAGGTTTCCTAACTGATACTCAGAGCTGCTTTTCTCTGAGGCTTTTACATTCAAATCCAATAATATACCTACAAATTAAGAGATCTGCTGACTTAGTTTTAAAAAGAAAATCAAGAGGCTTTTTCCTAGTATCTTATTTCTCCTTTTGTAAGCTTTTCTGGTCTCCCAAATAATAGTGTCTAAATGAATAAGTAACTGAGTGCAGCTATTTCTTTGATTACCAAAACCATGCATAGGGAGCTAGTATGCAAATTCTATTGCAATAAAAGTAGGTTATGCCTTTTTTTATGACAAAGAAAGGTATAGTTAGATTAATTTCAGTAGTGGGTAAGATCCTTTAGAAATATAACTTTGAATCTGGGAGGGGAAATGCATATACATTTTCATAATAAATATAGGCTGGGTGCAAGAAACTCTAGTGTTAGCTGCATTTCAAAACAGCTTCACTTATTAAATGTATGTGTGCAACTGTAAACATAAATCTTATAGAGTGTAGTTAGATACCCTTTACTAATCCATCTGTTCAATTGCTACTGCAACTGATGGATCTTAGGCATAATAAATTGTGAAAAAAATAAAATGCCTAGCCCTGTGATATAATGACCATCTGTGGCTTCTCTTTTGCGAATAATCCTTAAAGACAGTTTCAAGAATTCTATTAAAAAGCTATCATGGACCCCTGTTCTTGTCTTCCCTAAATACAAGAAAAAGAAATAAAAAGAGAAGGTGGGATTGTCCCAATAACAGTAGCTTTGTCATACACAAGGTATCTTTAGACTGATTTAAAACGCTTTTGATGTGACCTATAAGATCAATATTGACTTCAGTGTGTGTTAGTGATGAAGCTTTCTCTCTATATATTCTTGTCTTAGCAAAACAAATTCTTAAAATTCTTTCAGTGTATTATTTAATTCAGTTTGGTTTGTATAATATGGGTGCAGGGATTGGATTTTTGGTTGTTGGGATTTTTATGATTTAAAGGATTTTAATTCAGCTAATTCAGTTGCCAGACTGCAGAGAAAGCTTAGACTGTCATGGGCCTATCCATTCATGGTGAAACTGCAGGACACAGCAGAATTACAGCAGTGATGAATTTTGCTCATTGTGTTTCTTCTACTTAAATTTAATCAACCCTTTGTGAACCTCTTTCATTTCAATGGCATTATATGAAACAACTGAATGTGATACAATTCTCTTGTTGAAATTGCATTGATTTCTCTGGAGATGCAGATATCAACACAAGTCTGTAAGATCTTGTCTCCTTTAAGGTTACTAAAATAATTGCATTTTCATTTAATACTTTTAGGCTTTTAGGTAATAAAATATCTAAATTTATTTATATGTTAAACTTGGAGTTAAATTGTATTAATTCAGTGTTATATTATTGCTCTGTTTGCACTAGTATCAACAAGAAATTAATCAAAGCTTTTCTTTTTGAACTATGAATGATTGTACTTCTGAAATAGAATATACTTATCTAGATTCCAGGTCATTATTATTTGAAATTCTGACAATTTACTTTTATATGTTTGATGAATTAGGGTTATTTATTTGGCTATAATTTTAAAGTACATTGGGAATACTGAGAAATAATACACTTAAATCTAGGGACAAACCTTACACTCTTAAAGATATTAAAAACTCATATTAGAAGTTTAGTTGGTAATAGAAACTTAGCAGTAAAGTATAAATGGAATCACTAAAATTAGTATCCCTTGGGGCTGGAAAGAAGTCCTTTTGTCACTGCCAGTTTCTGAGGCAGAAAAAATTATTCTGCAGTTCTTTGAATTGACGATGACAAAGCACTGTGCAAATACCAGTGATGAAATTAATGGTTAGAGCAATTTGCTGGATATAAATCCAGGGTTATTTCTCATTCTTCCCCTTTTCTTTCAAGCAAAGGTGTGCCAACACCCAAACCAACAGATTCTCTACATCATTCTTGCATTGTTACAAGCATCTGTTTAAAAGGTCGACACCAGGCCAGTGATTAAATCTGTCTTTAAAATGGCAGCATTAGTCAGATTACTTCTACTTCTTATGAGTTCCTTTTTTGTCTTCCTGCCTTCATTTCCATGTTTGAACAAGTATAAAAAGTTTGTATTGGAGAAGATGTGGTTTCCTCTAGACCAGAGCCCTAAGAGTACTTCATTTTTGAGTGAACTCCAGGGAAGGCTTATAAACGAGGATCCTGAGTTATGGGTGACTTTTTCTCTGGCCCACCAACTGCATTCAACAGGTGAGCCAGCAAAGTGTCTCTTCTTTACATTTGTCTCCCTAGGAGCTTAGGAAGGCGACTACTATCTGGTTGATCCCTTAAAATACTTTTCTTGGTATCTGAATCTCTACTGATCATGGAAAGCCCCAGTTTTCCCTCAGGGCTGAAAGTTTAGTGAGAAGTAGGTTGAACCTTGGAATGAGCACTCCAAGAACCTGGAAGGATCTGAGCTTTTGGTTGCTGCTTGTTAAAGACAAGGTTGCACATACTGCAACACGGACATATATATCCATAATTTCCAGTGTATCAATAGCCCCTTTGATTTCAGGGGAGCTATTAAGGTTTAAAAGGAAAGTATTCATAATCACTTGCACAATCAGTGACCCAAAAGTGATTCAGATCCCTTTTTCCCAGTACCTTGAACTTCCCCATAAACTGGACTATTAGAATCACAGTAATCTTCCCAGTGTTAAGTCAGGACCTAAAACTGAAAGATCCACAGAAAGTGCTCACTTGCGTGCCTTTCTTTTCCAATGAAAGGAATTTGAATTTACATTTTTAAATTGCTTTGGGGGTTGGCTTTTAGTTTGTGTCTGTGTGTAAAATTGGTGCTAGCAATCTTTCTAAAATATTCACATGCAGTGTTCACTATATTTTCTTCTTCCCAGATACACTTCAAAAAACTTACCTACATTTGGTAATAATAGAATAAATACTATGATCCTAAAATAACTCTTCAACTGTAGAACAGCAAACCCATTCCTTCTTGCAACAGTGAGCAACAGTGTACTTTCCAGCAACCGCCAAACACTATGAAAATGGTTTCATTTACTTCCAGAATTTGCCAAAAACAGATGATGACTGAAACTGGTAATGACTATTTTCTATTCTCTATCCCTAAGTAATTGACCATTAATTATAATATCAATAGGCTGTGGATAAGTAAAGCAGACACATGTTAGGGCTACATTTCATTTGTAACTGTTTTGTATATATCATAAATCTCTAATATTGGGCTATTGTCACACATGATGAATTATTGTAAGCATGTCAGCACATAGTGGAAGTCAAGTACATTCAAATACTACTCAGTCAGAATTGAATTTGGCATGATAGTCTCATAAAAGGGGACTCAATTGAGAGTTTCCACTTGCCTGCTCTAAACTTGTCACTTGTAGGTGCTAAAGAGCTTGTTGTGTTGGTTTAATTAGTCAACAAATCGGTCCTTACTTGATTGCGTGGTCGTATCACATATGTTAACACTTCACTGTTTGATGGAGATATTAACAAGTGACAAGAGTCTCTTGGTCTATGGACTTTAAAGAAGAGAAGCTCTTCTATATTATTTCATTTGGTCCTGCCAATATTTATTAGATCATGCTGGCTGCAGGCTGCCAACAACAGAAAGACAACACAAACATTTTTCAGGGTTATGCTCATCTGTATCCCAAAGAAGGGTCACTAAACAATCGATGGTAGAAGAATATAAGTAAGATGAGTGTTTTCTACCACAGCTTAGAAATCCATTATATGATACAGTTTGCTGCAGACCTCCTTGGAGCTTTTTTCACTTAAAGATAATTTATGACAAGAACAGAGAGGTTCTTGAAAATGCTATAGCAACTGGAGCTGAATGATGCCACTCTGGCACTAGATGCATAGTCACCAGAGGCCAGTAAAAAGGAAGTTTGCATTTGTATGAAGAACTGTATTAGTTAAGCATTCATCAGTGTTGTATAAAATATTCATATTACTTGTTGGTGGAAGATTAAACAAAAAAACTTCAATAATTAAAATGGCTTATTCCCAGGAGTGGGGGGTAGGGAAAAAGTTGGTCCTCTGCAAGTTTGCAAAAGGGCTTGTCTATTCACTTTTTGTATAGCAGCAAACAAAAGAGGAGTGCATACTTTATAGGCTCCACTTGTTTGACCACCATTCTGCTATAGCTTTTATCTGTGCTTTACCAGTAATCAGGTCTCTGAAGCATGTGCTGCAGTAAAGTGAAATATATCACATGTAGGAAATCTCCTTAATCATTTTTTATGAGTCCCTGGCTAGAAAAAACCATTCAAAGAATTCTGATGGGTGTCATAAGTGCTATCAGTCATAAATATTGACTGTTACGTGAAAAATTATAATAAGAGAGGAGCTTTAAGTTTGTTATTATAATAGTTAATTTTATTTCTTTTTGTTGGAACACTAGGGAACAATTTGAATAATTCCCTTAAGATGGGAAACAAATAGTGGTTCATATACATAAAACCTTATTGCTTCCATCTTCACTGAAATGTTACAACCTCCCTACTTCTTAGTTTTCACTATAATGCTCAAGCTGAACTTTTCCTGCCTTTTAATGCACCGAGTGAGCCTCAAAAGTCAGTGTCTGCTACAAGACAGCTGTCTTAAATCACCCTGAATTTCTCAGTGATTTTAAGTTTTTCATGTAATGTTACTGGTATGAGAAATTCACAAAACCACGCTAAAAGAATAATAATAAATTTGCTCATTAATAGCCAATGATAGAACAACATTTTTAAAAACAGGGGCAGAGAAGATGCTTGTCTGAATTTCTTTATGCACTATTTTGCAAAAACGTTAGGTATATTCAAAAGTTTGAATGCATATTTAAAAAAATAATTTTGTAAAGAAAACAATTTGTTAATACAAACATGCGTACATTTTGAAAAACTATATGCAAATGTGCAATCTTAGAAATAGAAAGTTGTAATCTTTTCAGCTGTATTGAGGTTCCTCTTTATTACAGATCATTTTTCCATACACCTCTGTGTAGATACACATATTTTTATGAAAACAGTGAAATTCTTTAGTAGTAAGAATATGAAATGTAATGGCTGTTCTAAAGTGGTTTTTATTTATGTGACTAGACTCTTGTCAAGTGTTTCTATCTGTGGTTCTCAGATGTAATCTGCATTAGTTTGAATTGTTTTAATTAGTTTGAAAGTATTGTTCACTTCTTATTCGAGTATCTGGAGTTAATTGCCTTATATTGTCATAATTTTTATTGCAATAACAATGGAGATGCCAAGTAGGTATTTAGGGCTCAGATATCTGGAAACATCATAAACACAGAACAAAATATGATCTTGCTCTTGTCTAAGGTAAATATTTTACCTTTCTTTATAGTGTAGTATTTTTTATGGTGGATAGTCATGTCATGTATCCTTGGAATATGGATTATAAATTTCCAGAGCTTTCAAATTACTCCTGCCCTGGGCAAGAGACCACACCTTTGAGAGATGATCAATTAAGAATCTTTTCCCAGATGCCCAAAATCTCTCAGAGAGTTTGTGGTTGTACCAACACTTCAAAGTGCTGAGGAACTTCTGTGAATTACTAAGTACGCTTAATTTCTATTGATTGCACTGAACAGGGGAAAATCAAAAAGAAATAAAATTGAAGACTTAAGAATACATGGAAAGTCTTTCAACGTGTGGGTTTGCAACATTCTAAATTGGTGACTACTCTGGATTTGTCATGAGTTAATTTACTTTGACATTTCTGGAAGTATCTTCTCCCTGTGTACTGGTTCAAAATTTTCTTCAGTGTTATTAATTTAAAATACATATTTTTTATTCTAAAAGGCTGTTTTACTCTTATCACTGATCTCTTCACTCTTCGTCTTTCTCTCTCTTTGTTTTTAGTTTTTTGGTAGTTGGTTTTTTTGTTTGCTTGGTTGGTTGGTTTTTTTATTGTTGTTGTTTTGGGTTTTTTTTAAAATCAGATCTGTTTAATTGATTGCTTTTGTTACAGGATGTTATTTTGATTGTGTGGCAGCACTAACCAAATTCCACCTCCTCTATACAGAGCTGAATGACCCTCCCAGAGCCACTATCATGACTGACAGCTGTCCTTTCCAAAGCTTATACCAGAGGCTATTGAGGTCAGCCCACAGAAACAATGCCCACCTTACAGGTACTGAGGGGCTCCTGTTAGATCCCTCCAAAGTTGTCTCTTTTCCAGACTGAAAAAGCCTCAGTCCCACAGCCTCTACTTACAGGTCAAATGCTCCAACCCTTGGCCATCTCTGTGGCACTTTGCTGTACTTCCCTCGGGCTGATCATTACCTTTCTTGTTACTGGTGCTCCCAAAACTGGACAAAGTGTCTAAATGTGGTCTCTAGGAGATGAGTAGAGGAGGATAATCACCCTCCTCAGTCTACTGGCTGTGTTCCTCTGACTATTGCCCTGGATGCTCTTGCACAAGGGCACACATTCAGACCTTGTGTTCAACTCACTGCTCACCAAGACCACCAGCTCTCCTGGAGAGCAGAGCTGCTCCCCGGCCTGGCAGCCCCAGTCTGACCTGCTTCAAGGAGCTTTTTCCTCCTAAGGCAGGACTTTGCATTTGTCCTCATAAAATTTTTTTAATATTCCCATTGACTTCTTCTTCCAGCCCATCTTGGGTACCTTCAGGTGACAGCCCTGCCCTCAAGTGCATCAAGCGCTACTGCCAGCTTGGTGTCTTCTGACACCTGATGAGAGAGCACTCTGTCATCTGCTTCAGATCATTGACAAAACCGGTTAACAGGACAGATCCCATGAGAGAACACTATAGTACTCCATTTGTTACCAGCCTCCAGACAGACCATGACTAATTAATCACTACCTGATGAGCCTGATCACCCAACCAGTTATTTGTCCATTTGTCCAACAGTCTAGACCCTAACATTCCACTTTGGATACAAGAATACTGGAGGGATTGTTCAAAGCCTTGCTACAGGCCAGATAAATGACATCCACTGCACTGCCCTCATCTACAGATCCAGTCATTTCATCATAGAAAGAAATTTGGAAAAGCATGATTTTAACTACTAACTCTCCAGTGACCACCATCTTTCTACACCCATATATGCATTCAAAGGCGACTCATTCTGTGATTGCCCTGGAGACCGAAATAAGGCCCATACTTTCCCAGATGGCCCCTTCAGCCTGTTTTGAAGATGGATGCAGTATTTGCTCTTCACTAGTCATAATGGACATCCCCCTGATCGCTATGACCTTTCAGAGATGACAGAGTGGCCTCAGATTCAAACAGAGATAACAAGAATCATGCCCTAGAAGCTTTGAAAAAATATGAACTTTTTTGCTATTCAAGCCCCAATTACATACTAGGAAATAATAAATAGTTTCAGTGTAGGGAATTAGTTCAACAGGACAATTTGGGTGATTGTCATTGCCCTGTCAATAGCCTGGAAGAAGCCCTTTCAATAGCCTGAAAACAGCCTATTATAAAGAGTGGAATTATATGGAAAGTGTTAAAGAGTAAAGTCTCTTTCTGAATGCTCTTTATTCTGTCCCTCTGGATTCTTCTTTACATATGTTCATTGAGACACTGAAGTAAGTTTTTTTCACTATTGAACCAGTGCCACTATGAGAAGATGAATCCCATCCCCTTTTGACTCATACATTATCAATATAACTGTTAGGTATGCATTGACTGGGACATGTGCAGCTCTATTAGGACCAGTTCTTTCTTGCATTGAGAGATGCCTCATCACGGCATACATATGTATATGCATAGTCATTCTTCAGATTAGCCAGAGCCACATCTTTGTAAAATGCTTAATTACCAGAACACAAAACACAGATTACATTTCCTTCCCTAATCAACTTCAAGATACAGTTGATTCTGCCTTGAGGCTGGAAGATCAGCATGAGGACATCTTGAGATCCCTTCTAGCACTATTACCCTTGTAATAAACAGACAACAAAGGATTTCAATTGCCACCTATGTGTGCATTGCCAACCATGAATAAGGAAAGTGATACTTAGCTGTGACTACTGAGGAATTGCCTTTAACTATACAAGTAAGACTCAGACAAAGATGACAAATGCTTTGTTATTTGAAAGTAATGTCCTCAGTTACTCCTAAGTCCTTTAGAGAAAATGTTTATTTTGAAAGATGAAAAGATACTCCAGTTATATCCTCCCCAGCCACATTCTTACAAAAAAATCAAAACAAAAAACAAAACAAAAAAAGTTTTAAACACAAGCAGGGGTGTACTATTTTTCAAAGGAAGCTGTGGTCTAACATCAAATGTTTGAGTCTAACTAGACATTATATATCAGAAATGTATGGGTAATCTCTGAATATCATGAGCATTATCTGCTACTAATCTAAATATTAAATATACAGTTTGCACAGTGTGGGGCTTAATTGTCTTACAATCTCTGGAAATCCTTGTCTCTCTTCCATAGCTGCAAAAGGACCCTAAATGGCTGGCAGACTGGATGCCTCACTCTTAAGCAGAGAAAGAGTAGCGGAATGAATCTTGTCTTTAGAAATAATGTGCAGTTCTAAGCTGAGAGTCTGAGCAGTAATGTAAGCAGAACTGAGGCACAAATACGTATTTTGTTCTGATACATCTGATAAAGGAATGGCTACCTTTGATATGGGAACTGCAGTAGTAAACCCTCCTATATGCATAGCCCAGAGAGCTTGTATCAACTCTAAGAATAATGAAGTATTTCAGCTTATCTATCACAGCCCTAAATAATACACATGTAATGGCAGAGCAAAAGGTATTGGTTCCTACTCAAGTTTGTAAAATTAGTATAACATGCTATTAAAAGAATAAGAAACAGCAATAATGACCCTTAATGCTCGTGTGGGGGTACTTTCCACATTCATGACATGGATCACCTTTACCACTATATGCCTCTGCCCTTCTATGTGAATTACAGAGACTCCAAAATGTCATCTGCTCAGCAGGTTTTGAAAGGTCTAAATGTAATCCACTAGGTGTCAGGGCACTGCACGCAGAAACATCCTCATGAGATCAAATACACTCTGGGCTTCACTGACCTACACTTCTTCCTTGCGGAGTTTCTCACCAGCCAGGTCGTGGCCTGGCTGTAAAGGAACTCAGGACCAGACCTGCCAACAAACAGGTTCCTCGCTCTGATGCCATGGCATGGAGACAGTAGATATTCTCATGTTTTACCTCAAATTAAGAAAGTGACGGAGCTAACTACAGATGAGTTCAATTACAAATCAGATCAGTGCTAAAATCTAATAAATGAGATCCAATAAGTACAAAATAATATGGAGTTTACCTGCAAGGAATCCTGCGAAATGAAAAGGCACATGTCAAGGTTAGTTATTTTGCAACAGCCACATAGTGATAATATCTCAGTTACAAATATTAAGATGCCCTTTGTCTAGTTTCAGATTCTGTTGAGTTTCAATTACTGGCAGAACAAGAAGCAACTACACCCAGTTTAAGACAGGTTTCACGTTGCCGTACCTGCACAGTAGAATGCTGGTACATAAAGTCACATAGACTCTAAAGAGATACAAGTATATGAACAATAGATGCATTGCTTGGTGGCTACTTTTTCTTTGTGCAAAAAAGTGTACATGAACATATTTTCAAGGTTTCCATCAAACTGAGGACATGAACAACTGTCCTACTTTCTTGAAAATGTTATGGAAAAAATTTAAGAGATAATTTGTAGTTAATTTCATGTTCCTTAAGATCAGGGTGCTTCATGGCATTTGCTCTGACTCTCAAAAAGTAATATTTCTAGATAAATGCTTCCAACTAATTCTAACCAATGGCTCAGTCACACTTATTAATATATTTCAACTACTGATATATGTATGGTAAAGTGTTAAAAATAATTCTTAGTGAATTCTAAGTGTTGGCAGAACCACTGCAAGAGATCATTGTGAATTTCAATTTGAGATCAGTTGAGTTACAAAGTGATTTCAGATTTCTTACCTTACTAAAAAGCTAAACATTTGCTCTGTACTGGTACACTGAAAAGCTAAAACATCAGGAAAAATTTTAATGACATGTTTTGTTGATCTTATGATGTCTTTCATGTCTCCTTAGTCTATGCTCCAAGTAGCAGATTGGCCTGCAGAAAACCCAGAAGTTTGGGGAATACTTGGATTCAGTGTTTCAGATATGATCTCAATATCTGTGCTTGCTAGCCAAGTTCCAACCCTGAGCATTGCTTGGGTCCGTAATATCAGATTAAACTCCAGTACACAAAGCTCAACTATTTTGGGTCTGCGTAAGATGTGAGGAATGGTGAGCTGTCTCTGAATTTTCAGCAAAATGTCCAATATGCATATACATGCAGATGCAGACAAAGTATATATGGTAAAATATGAAACTGTGATTATTTATTATGCTTCTATAATTACTGTATTTACCTCTTGTATTTCCATCTCCTGAGCAGCCCTTGATTGCCTCAAAAATAAGAGACAAACTTCCAGAAAAATATTATTCTCTCAAAATTAAAGTATCATCTCACTAGTCCTCTCTGCAGTGGGGGAGAGTATTAAAGTACCAGAAAGGATGGCAAGATCCAGAAGGATAAAGTCTAGCAGGCCTGACAAAACTGAACATTAAAGTTTAATATCTTTAGATAACTACTTATGGTCAGTTTCAGCAGCTCCAGCTCTCTGTAACAGCAGCTGTTCTAAAAGTGGTTAAATCAACTTGATACTAAATATAGCCCCAAAATGTTTAAAGGCTTTCTAAAATAATTTTGAAGGGGTTTTTTTATCCACAGGAAATTAGAAATTACTTCAATTAATACAAAAATACACTCCAACCGAGTCTATAAATATATACATATATATTTAGACTATATGTGTATAGGCTATAAATATTTAGACTATGTATATTTATATATATGCACATATATATACACTGAAGAGTTTACAAGGATTTTTATAGAAGAATGTCATAGCTTTAAAGGTCAATAAACAATATAAGGGTTTCAAATAGTGAACATTAAGAATAACCCTCTAGGTGAGCATTTTTTTATTCTGCAGTGGTTAAATTTACAGGCAAGGCTGTAGTGGGTTTAATCCCAGACAGGTTGTCAGTGCACTATCCAGTGTACCCTGGAGTACCTGACAGTGCAGTACCTTGCTCCAATAATAGTAAAAAGAAGAAAGTCCCAGCTAACTTTAGATCTTTTTTTAGGTCCTGAAAACAGCTCTGATACCAGCTGCTAAAGGTACGTAACATTCCTATTTGCCTTTATTCATTTTAAGGTTTAGAAATATCTGTGCTACAAGCATGGCAAGGCATCTAGTTCCCTCTCCTGGAGGTGATTTCCTGCCAGCTGACTTCATTCCAAGATTTTTGTGCATCACAGCAGAGGAAGAAATTGGTTTCATGAGTTTCAGATTTACAGGGAGGGAAAGGAACAGATATTAAAAACTTAAATGTTTTTTAAAAATCTTGTAAGGCCCATATGTCTATGCCGTTACCATATCCCTGAACAGAGCAGGAAACAATATAGAATCATCACTTTAAACCTGTAGTTAAGGTATTAGGGGCCTGATCCAATGCGAAGGGAAGACAATGGAGAGGGTTTGTATCAAATGCTGAATGCCCTCTGAGTCCATCAAAGGGATTATGAACCATTCGATGAATGTGTCATCCTGTGATGGACCATGCTAATCTTATTGTGCTGTTGCAATTGTGGTAAACATACAGCTGATGCAAACATATACAGGACTTAGTTTTTTTCCAAATCCCAAAGCTTTTATTGAAGGAGATCTAAAAGTTCCCCTCCTTCTTGCATATGTTAGTATTGCAACTTAGTGAAACATATGAAAAATTTCTGATTTTCTTCATACAAAGTCCACATCTATTCCCTTAGTTAATAAAACCAAACTCAACCAAATCAAATAGGATACTTAATTCTTCCTTCACAGAAAATATTTTACCCACTAATGAAAAGTTGTCTTATATAAAGGAATTCAATTTTTTTTTTATTGGCTTTAGACTCACAGACAGACAGGAATAAGCTGCCATTCTTCCATTTGATAGCCAGACGCTGCCAGTTGTTGCTAGGGCAGTCATGCTGTTAAATTAGGTCTAATGAACGAGTAATTGCTTTAGGTATAGTGAACCATTTCAAAGAAAACAAGGATTCTAATTGATTTGCAATTTGTTTGGCACGTTGCATTGTCTGGGGCTATTGATTAGTCTTCTGGATTTCACACTGCATGTGTTTCCCTTTATTAAGGGAATAACAGGTTACTGATTACTTTCCTTCTGGGTTTAATGTAGCGGTTAATGTCTACTTTGTTCTTGTGTCATGTCACAGGCAAGGAAGGAATAATATGCAAGTGGGTGGCCCTTTGCTAAGAAACTCCCCTGCTGCTTTGAGCTGCGTACTCTAAGACATGCTGAAAAGCAGATCAAGAGAAAGGGTTAGAATAGCAGGACTCACAAGTTACGGCCTGAGTCAGGCTAGACCCAGGCTAAAAACTTGGCTTTCCTTCACTATCAAAGCACAACACAGTACGAAGTGGTTGGCAGTAGATTTATTCTAGTTTGCTTATACTTCTCCAAATAAGAAAACCTAGTACAGTTTTATATGCCTTGGTTTATATACACCAGCATCTTAAAATAAGGAAGCTTGCAATATATTTATCTGCTTCCTGCAAGAGATTTACTCCATAGCACACATATTCCAGAGAGCATGTCATTGTACATTTTAAATCTATCGTGGTTTACAAAAAAGTGAGTCCATTGAATTAACAGCTTTGTTCCTTTCACAGGACAACTTTTTATAACAGACTTGATGAATATTAAAGTGTAATTAATTTTAAATTTCTTAACATTCTTAGCTAAAACATATTAGTTAGCCTTAGCACATCTTTAACAGGTATGATAGTAAAGTAAAATGGGCTTAGTTGTTCTATAATTGGTCTTTTTGTTGGAGATTATTTAGCTTTGTATTTTGTACTCCTATGTTAAGATCTAGTACAAATGAAATTAAACACAGGCATTTAGAGTACTATCAGGGTCTAAGAAATCATCATTTTGTCTCCTTACTATGTGTCTTTCTCTCTCAAAGGGATCAGCCATGTACCATTCCTGTAACTGGAGATCTTGACCTAAGCCTGATCCAAAGCCTGTTGAAGTCAACAGTAAACCCTGTATTGATTTTCAGAAGCTTTTGCCTGTGAATCCATCAGCTTTCTTGATTCATCTCCTGAGAACCTATACGTCATTTCAGCAAGAAACAAAAGTTTCATTGCCAGGTGAGCCACCATGCAGTGCTCAAGGTGCCCTAAACCTTCACATAGCACCAGTGGCACCAAGTGAGTGATCTCAAAAATCTATACTTTGTCCCATGTGCCAGGATTTGAAATTTCTAATGCTGTACTGGTATTTTTTTCTTGCTGGCTTATTAAAAAGACTTATTATATTTGCTGATTTATTATAAAGATTATTATCAGTATTATCAGTAAATTGCCTGTACATTATGATTTTTTATTCCTAAAAAGTGCTATGATAGAACATTTGTCATGTTCAGTGTAGTTCAAAGATCAATTTAAAACTCAGTAGCTCATGATCTTTCATGATCTAGAAGTTGCTGATTTCAAAGTTTTTGCAGTGGAATATAGAACAGCTGTGATTTATTTTTAATTCATCCTGAATGAATTCAGGTCACCTTAAATGTCTTAATTAAATCAACTCCACACTTTCAAATCCCTGTTAGACTGAATTCAATGAAGTCCTTCGTTTGACAGACAGAAACATAAGAAATAATCTCCATATTGGAAACAAAATAACAGCAACCACAAAAATATTTTGGTATCCTGTTTGACAACCTTTCTGATATACACCAGGTACAGAATATAGTGCTCTGAAATTGTCACTGCTATGTTGGGCTGCCCTATGGAATTCATTTTTGCTATTCCATTCAAAAATGATGAACCATTGTATACTGAATGTATATACCAAATACCAGATGTATATAAAAATAATTCATATAACTTAACAGATAATAATCTGTTTCCTTCTATATTCTATGATCTTAAGACATCATCATGCCCAGGTCATACTTCAATATCTATTAAATTTGTTATTAAATACAGTTTATACCACATGGGTGAGCTAATGTAATTATAAAGTAAGAGAAACCATAACATTTTCATTCCCCCATGTTTGGATTTTAAGCTTAACTTTTTCATTTCCTCTCCTTTGTTCCCATCAAAACTGAGATATGGCATTTAATTCTCAACAAAAATTATGTGGAACGTGACAACAAAGTGACAATCAGAAGTTTCCCCCTTCAGCTGCCCACATCACGGGATGCATCACAACTAACAGATACCTCACTAATGAGTTGAAGACCTAACATGCTATTGTCAGTAAGGCAATTATGTCATTAGTGCGTTCCAGTGAAATCTTTTTTCTCTACTTAGTTGGTGGACTTACAGAGGAAATTCTGTTCTGTAAATCTTCTAAATCTCATTCTCTTGGGTTCAAATAGTCAAGTTTTATGCTTAGTTCCATGAAGCTGTATATGTTGCAGGGTCTTGCAGGGTTCTTGCCTTCTCACCACCTACTAAAGAACCTGCCAAAGGCCACACCTCCCTTCTGACCATATGAAGGGCTCTGTACAAAAGACAGCTGCACATGAGCAGATTTCCATGCACCAGGGATCAAGCCAAACAAAAGAAGTAGTATGAATGTCCCCATGGAGAGTGTTCCACTTTTTAGAAAAGAATTGAAAATGTGCTAGGATAAGGAGAAAGAAGGTGAGATAACAGCTCATGACAGCTGAGCCTAACACTTAGGATAATTGCACAGCTTGAAGAAGTCCTGAGTTCCCTCTCCCTGAGACTACTTCTGTAGTTTATCCAACAGGTACAGTTCATGCAACTAAGAGTCTTCTCCTTTCATTTAAGTTTCCTAATCTTTAGAAGAACCTGTGAAAATGTACGAACAATGGACTTTTACCTATGGAAACCAAATTCAAAGGCCAGAACCTATTTGAATTTTTTGTCTCTGACACACATCTCCTGGTGAACCAGACTGGAAAAAAATTGTACCAGGAAGAAAAACAGTTGTCACACAGTCTTCAACTTTGGTATCAGAAGCAGCAAAAATAAGTGCATATCAATGCCTCAGCTACCCAACATATCACTCAGTATGTTAACATAAGTCCTTCTTCTTTTCTGGGTGAAGCTGAAAAGTAAGTTTGTGAACTTTCATCAGCCCTGACTAGCAGAACCGAAATCACAGGTCCATGCCCTGCGCTCTGCCCCGCAGAGGATGCAGGCAGGATATGCAGGAAACATGGGCCACTGTGAAGCTCAGCTTACCACAACTGCTTATCATCTGACAACAGATTCTTCTTAGCATGATACAAACAGCAATCTAGACATGCATGCGATTTTTTTTCCAGCTAAAATGTAAGTCACTCTAGGCATTGAGTGCCTGTGGCTTTAAGACAGAAACTTGGAGGATTTCCCCCTTTGATGTAGACACTGAAACCACCCATGAGTGGCTAATTCTGTCTCAGACTAGAGAGTTTAGTTTCTCAGCAGTTGTATATGAAAATATTTTCATTGAAGTCCACAGAGGTTATGTTATGATCATCAAGAATATTACCCTAAACAACAGATAGCTCCTCAGAAATTGCATGCATTTTCTGTTCTTGTTTTCATTGGTTGTTTTCTGTCACTGATTGTAATATTGCATGGAATTCACAGAACTACTGAGCCTAGTGTGCTGGGCACAGCCAAAACATGTCTGACTGAGATCTTTACTCTTGTAGCTGATCCTTCTACATTTATTGTCTTAACTAAAAGCTTGGACTTCAGATTTTAGTCTCTCTCTCTTACCTCACTCTGTCTTGTCTTCTTTTTGACCTTAAAAGTAAGGTCAAAAATTACCGTTGATGAGACAGACTACTTCTGTCTAACACATCGTTGCTGGTTAGTATGCTCAGGAGCAAATCACATTTTAAAATATTTTTAAAACATGGAGATGCTTTAAACAACTGTTTCAAAAACTGCTCTTGGTTTGGTGCCAGCTACAGATGCCACACTGATTATGGAAGATTACATAAATTCCCCAAGCCTTATTATCCTCTCCCTTACACCTATAAAATTGGGAAGAATTCCACGAGAGTCCCTGGAATTGCACAGGTTCTGGAGAAGAATATGTCCCTTCTAGTTAGCAAGCTACCAGTGTTTTCAGTGGGTTCAGTTATGTCAACCCATCTGCTACTAATAACAAAAAAAATCCCAAAGCAAAATATGCAGGGTGTGATCTGTCTATGCAAATACTTCAACCTTCATGATTTCAACTGAGTTGCACAGATTTACATATGAGCTGAATTTTGATCCAAATATGTAGGGGGAAAATCCAACTCTGACATCTTTGTTGTAGCACATTACTGAGATTTTCATACAGCTTATATTGCTAAACAAAAGATGACTAGAGGAGGTCAAACCAAAGTTTCAACTATCTCTGTAACAGTGGCTTAGAATGAAGTGTAAGATGTTCAAGGAATAGTCACATGTGTGTGTAAGGAGCTTTCCCTGCTGTTACAGTTGCATATCCTGACAGTTTCAGAGACTTTTGAGTAAATCATGGGTACTGCCAGGGACCTTACCTACTATGAATTCAAACATTTCTTCTTTCAGCCTGTTTAGCCATTTGCCCTCATGCCCTCCTGCTGCAAGGAGTTCCACAACATAATTACGCATCATAAGAAAAAGTCTTTTAGCCTTTTAAACAGCCTTTTAAGCTGTGTGATTTTATTGGCTGCCCCTCAATTTGGTTGGGTGCCTCAACTATGTTTATAAGAAGATGAATTAAGTTTTCTTCATTCACACCACCTATAAAAGTATAAGCTACTACTATATCTGTCAGTCATCTTTTGCATACTGGTCAGTCTGCTTAGCTTTTTCCAGTTCAAATGCTATTCCACACCATTGCTCTTCCTTCTTGAATTTATTTTCTCTGTTTACAGTTACTCTTTTCTGAAGTGGCTTGCAAGGCCATCATATAGTATTCAAGATGAGGACGTACCACTAATTTGTGCATGGTAGCCCTTATTATCATGGAAAGATTGGGTTGGGTTTTTTGGTGTGGGGTTTTGTTGTTTTTTTTTTAATTTTGTGTCTCTAATATGAACCACACACTAGTGATTATTCTGAAGAATTCATAGTAGAATTGCTGAGGCCTCTGTAAATGAAACAGGGATAACACCACCACATATTCACATGAAAATCAGTGAGAGGTTGGTATACCCCATGATTCTTTTTGCGTTACTTAGCTGACAGTAGCAACAAAGCAAATTAAAACTTTATGACCTCACAAGTTTCCATGGACTGCCACCAGTAGCTCCACAGACAACCACTGGTCATGAACCAATATTTGGAAACTCAACTGCAGAGAATAATTCATAGTATTTTTTCTGAAAAGTTGGAATGATTGTATGTTCCACCAGTGTACAAAAGACTTAAGACCTTCACTGTGATCCCAAGCTCTCAAATAAGATCAGAAGTTCTTACTCTACAAAAGAATTGTGTATTTCTTGAACAATACAAAGTTGAGAATAAAAACAAATTTGTTCCTTAAAAATTGCCTAGTGAAGCAGTTGTTTCATACTGCCTGTTGAACATTTGGGTAGACTGATTCAAATGTTAAAGCTGTGTTCAAACCAGAAAAAATAAAAATAATAAGCTGTCAGAATAATTACTAAGAACATACAAGGATTATACAAAGTAAACTGCAGCCTGCAAAAAGAGAATTGCATGTTAGCTAATTGTTAATTTTAGCAATTGCAATGGCTAATTACTGTGGCACACATTGACTATTAGCATGATGCCCCAGCACCTGCTTTCTCCAATGAACAGATTTCTTCATTGCTCGTGCAGGAGCAAAATGTGTAATTATTGGCCATCATTGGGGCGATTTTTCAGTGATTCTTTTGTCTGATGTGAATGACGCATAATGACATATTTTATTAGAGGGCAAATAGCTGTTTGTTAATGGAAATGATTTGAAATCCAAGAAACTAGGAGCTAGGAGCATGTTTTCAGTATCAGCATGAATTCAAATGTATTTTCTTTTAACTCTTTATAAAAGAAGCATAGAAATCAAATCTAAACTTAGTATAATATATTTAATGATATGTGCAAACACAGCATTGATTAATTGCCTCAAATGTTTTCAATGCTACACCATTTCATTTGTTACAGCAGTCTGCTAAATTTATGCATTTCTTATTTAAAGTCTTCTTTCCTGGGCATATAGTGTTAGCAAGATTATGTGGCTTGTTCCTCATTTACTGGGAAAAAAATCATCTTTGTAACTTAAGCAACAATTATGGGCTTTATGAGGCACATTTTCATTGCACACATTGTAGAACACAGTGCACTGGCATTATTATTCCTGAAAGTACATGCTTGAATGTATCTATCAAGACCCAAATGTCAGCTACTGAATAGATTATGCATAGTTATCCAAAACAGCATATAGATACATAAAAAATCTCAGCATCAGAATACTCAATTTCTGAGAAAAGATTTTTATTAGATAATCTTCATGAGACTCTGAAGAACAATGAAAATGAAAAAAATCACATGTGAACTTTAGACTATGGTGGTGTTTAAAATAGCAAACTGCTTTTTCATTTTTGAAGGACAGACTATGGCTAGAATAAGAAAGCTGGCCTTTTCATTTTGCTTTTATTTGAATATTGTTCAAAGTTGGAAAAAAAGGGGGTACTAGGGGACACAGTTTGCTGAATCCCACTGAAGTAAATCTAGACTAACTTGACGGAAAACAGTGAAGTAGCGTGGGATATCCAAGGAAGGTAGAAGCCTTATGAATATCTGTGAAACTTTAAACAATAAGTAGGAAACCTTAGCCTCTTCTAAACTCTTCAGATAATGAAGCCAAAAGTTTAATGCTATCTTAGAGTATAGGAATATCAGATTTATTTTTTTTTGCCATGACCCTGATATTCCATTTGGACAAAGATCCAGGCAACGAATTTTGATTAAATTTGACCCAATTTACAAACACAAAAGTTAGATGAAATTCGGAACTAATGGATGCGTATGAAATGACTGAAGCAAACTCAGTTTTAAAAGCATACTCAAATAAATAAATAAATAAATAAATAAATAAACAGAACACACATATAGTAAGCGTAATAGGAAGATAATGATTATATCTTTTATATTTCTTCTACAATTGCATATGACAAACCTACTGCATTTTAAAATCGTGACTTCAAAGACCACCATAAGAAAAAATAAGCCACCCCTACATATGCTGAAAATCTGTGTTGCCCCATATACTGAGTGTGAGTTCTTTACAAACTTGAGGAAGAAACTATGAATGAGCACTTCCTCTTCTCACCCAGGGCCTATAGCTTCTCTGCTGTTGCAAGATGTAGATAAGTTTGGTATTCAGGTTCACTGTTTGACCCATTAAACTAGTATTGAGGTATAATTTGCGTGTTTTCCCAGTACGGTTGCACATAGAATGGGGTTCATTTCCACAAGTTTGAATAAATTTATCCAGTTCAGTGAACCTGTTGTTAAGCTTAGCAAAACTCAGTAGGTGGCTTTAAAGTCCTGTAATTAGCCCATTACATAAAATCTGTACTTTAGATTTTTGCACATTGGTTAATAAGTATAACGTGCTTCGTATATATAAATAACATTACATTAAATGATGCAGCATAAAGGATTTAAAGGCCAAAGTAGTTAAATAAAATACTTGAAGGAGATCTCAAATTAGCATGTTTAATTCCAACTGTTTGAACAGGAAAAGGCTTTAGCTTTACTGTACCAGTTCCATGCAATGTGCAGAATAGCAGATATTTAGCCTCCATTTTACATAAGGTTGCTGTCATCTCTGACCTCTGTGTGACTTTGGAAAAATGTTCTAATTAGCTCGTTTCTTTTAAAATCTAATCATTATAATGTCTAAATATAGTAATGAATTACCAAAACAGCACTTGCCTCAACAATTTTTCATAGTTTGTACATAGCTAATTAATTCTTGATCCTTAATTTTTGCTTTCCAAATGCAATATGTGAGGAAATAAAGTCTACAGATAATTAACCCATGCAATGCTTACTGCTTCATAGTAAAAACACTCCTATTAAAGTTCGGGGGTTTTACTAGCTATAAAAGTAAAGTAGAGCTTTGAGTCCTATTGCACTAGGTCAAAGTACCACTTCAGTCTAACAGATTATTATATTCATTATTTTTAAGTGTTAAAAAATTACATAACCAAAATCCCAGACTTCAGTTTTTCTTGAAATCTATTGATGAATTCCATTATGTGGAAGGTAGTGTTACATATATATTACTTTTTTAATTTTTTTCTGTTTATATACAATAGACGTTATGTAACATATAGCCCTTTTCAGAGATTCAAAGCAATCACTATGTGAAGAATTATATTTGAGAAGTTTTGCATTGATGCACATATACATAAATCTATCTATATACATGTACTTACATATGGGAAAACATAATGGTATTTTGGAGCTATATGAAATACTCAGAGTAAACCCTGCAGCCAAAGAAAACTTGCTCAGATTTGATCTCATGAAAAACTCAATAGTCCTGGATAGTTTGCCAAGATTCATAAATAAACAGATTCTAGTGGTTGAACCTGTTCTTATTTATGTTTACGCTGAATTAATAATAAATCAATGGTTTCACTTGATCTCAACCTGAAGACAGATGTCATTCATTTGCAATTTTAGGATTCATCAGCAAATTCACAGAAAAAGCCTGTATAAGCATCTTCATGATGCTCCACAAAAAGAAATGAGAAGATTGAAAGGGATAACATCTTAGTTTATTGTGACACAGCAAATAAAACCACCCCAATTTTCAGTTGTCTGCTGTTTATCTTGTACCATTTTATAACATCATCTTTGAGTGCCTTTGACTTTTTTCCCATTTCTTTTACTGCATGTATTAAATTTCATGTATTGCCTTCTCTACTGCTCTATAATTGTTGCTTATTTCTTCATTTTTCTGACAATCTTAGTTTAAAGATAATGTGATTGCTTCTTTATACATACATACATACATATATATATATACACACTATCTTCATTTTTCCCATATACATTGACAACTAGAGGATTTCTGTCCTTTGACCAGACATATCCAGTCTTGGAGCTAATTCCATTCTCAGCCATCATTTCCTGTTGTTTCATAAGAGATGACAACATAAAATCAGAGTAAAATTTGATGTCTGATATAAATAATCATAATTCTCATAGAGCTATCTGGCCTATGTTTGGAGTTAATAGAAATGTTGAAGAAAATATAAAATGTGATATTAGAAAGTAAGACTAAGAGGTAGAATAACCTGCGTTGATTGAGTATCCAGTAATTTGTGCTAAATTAATGAATTTAACAGTTCAACAGTTAAAAAAAAGTTTAGAAGAATTTGCAGGAAGGAAAACAATCAGTAGGAGACAGAAAACAAGCCAGGTGGACCTTCCTTAACTTGTTTCACCATGATATCTTCCCAACCCTCCATCCTGTCTTATAGAATACATATTCTTTAGTTACTTCTGAAGGCTGGGTTAATGCTCTGCGTAAGCTATTTTCCAGCACCTGTTTAGACACTTTTTTTCTGACAAATTTGAATTGAATCTGAATTAAGTACACCATCAATTATACTTCTTTGCATTATGGATCTGCTGAAAGAGCTAGGAGGTCACAGCATATGTGTTATTTTTGTGAATGAAAGACTTGTTTCAGTCTCTTAATTGATCATGTGCATGATGTTTACTTGTGGGGAAGAGTTATACATGAGGGTGAATATGCAAAAACACTGAAGGGCGAAACTTATGGACAGCAATTACAAAGCTGTCCTTTTTTCTCTCTCTAAATTTAAAATTCCTCATTAACATCTAGCAGTAAGTTAATGGACCAAAGCACACCATCTTGCCTATCAGCCATAACTCTGTTTTACAGAGGCAGGGATCACTTATGAATAGAACACATGGAGTGAAATAATTTTTGTATGTGCAAAAAGATTACTAGATGGAAAATAAGGAAAATGGTTTCTGTTGCTAAGTCATTTTGTAAATATACACCTCATATTATCAGGCAGTGCTTGACCACATTCATCATCAACCATCTTCAGAAAGAAGTTGAATTTAATTTACAAGATAGATAGATAGATAGATGTGTCCTATCATGGCTGGAGAGGTTTGAACCTTTTTCTCCTGAAATAAATTGACCTCAAGAGACAACTTGGTCCCCTCTTTGTAGAAATCCCTAAGCATATAGAAATAGATGGCAAGTTGCTTAAAATGAGACACCTAAACATATATGTGGCAATAAATTACATTTTTCTCAAGTGGTGAGAAATACGTGTTTACTTTGAAAACCAGGTCTACATAATATATTAGGTGGCCATCTGTTGTTTGTATATGTGTTGCTAAATATCATGTCAGACTATTGGTTGTCCCCACATCAGTTCTAATGTTCCTGTATCTCTGAAGGTTATCAGTGTTACCTATGAAGCAGCAAAGGTACAGAATTTTATTTTTGGTTGCTTTTGGATCAAGACATTATTAGTGACATCTGAAAGCATCTACCAAATTTAAGGACTTTGACTAACTAGTGTTTAGATTAGTTTGAGTTCTTCAACTATTTTAATAAGAAAATTAACCATCGAAGCACTGAAATGTATAAGTAATATTGTCATAAAAGTAGCTAAGACAGGACAAACTGAGGTATAAAAAATACACTTCCTTCGCCTATGTTTCTTTGGCTGAACAATACTGATGACTGTCAGTGCTTTAGGTAAGGACTTGTCTTTGCTTTGGCTAAGCCCTTAGCTTTCCTAGATACACAGACTGATTTGAAAATCTGTGCATTTAACAGTCCTTTACTACTTTTCCTTATATAGTAAATTAAATACTAAGAAGAACAAGAGAGCAAAGGCATTGAAGAAGTGGTATGTTCTCTGTTGCTCCACTGACTGTTCTGTTTCAAAGTTGGCAAAAGGAAAAATCCATTACAAATTTCCTCTTCATACTGGAGCTTTTACAATATATACTGAAAACGTGTTACCTGGGAACATTTTGTGTTGAACTAGCACAAAATATAGTAATTTTTGCATATAACTAATATGAAGACACTAGTCATATCTGGGTTATGGAAAATGAGTTGACCTTTTTATTTAAATGTAACAGACAACCCATTAGCACTCTAGTATAACCAGTCATCATCACATCACCCAGCAACTGGCAAAGACAAAAGTAAAATACAGAAGGTATGCTGTATGAGTTTGTTCTGTGTAAGATAATTATTGTTTGATCTTTTGAATTTACATTTTGAATTGTGGAAGTTTTAAGCATGCTGGGGAATTCTGAATAATTTATTGAGTCTTCTGTCTATCTTCTGTTAAGACAAGCTTTCTTTATACTGTGAATCTAATGTATACCTTGAAAAAATTAAATGGCATATTGCTCACATAGCAAATAATTCTTGATTTCATCTAATATCTTGGGATGGTTGAAAGCTAGAAGCTAGTTCCATAGATTCCATTGAGACAGATGGAATTTTTATTTTTCAGTAATATATCTCTGCAAGACAAACAATGTGCTCATGCAAAGTAACTGGCTTAGAGAATGCAGTTCAGCAGAGAACCTAGCCAAAGATTTTTTCTTCTAGCTTTCCTGCAATGTGAGAACTGCAAACTTAGAGGAGTGACCAGTCTCCAACTCAAATGGGAACACATTGGTACTCAAATGAGTACAAAGTGTGAGTTAGAACAGATGTTATCCGTGGTAGATAAGTTTCATTCAAAAGTATGAAGATGATCTGAACTTTCACAGAAAATATCATGGTAGAGAGCATGTCAGGCTGCCAAAATTACATGGCAAATATGATACTGCAGTGTAATACATTATTACGAACAATGATGTGGAACCTACCCTTCTACCAGCACAGAAACTCATGGAATCTGCTTCTAATATCATTGAGTAATCTAAGAGAAAAAATTCTGTATACAGCATTAATAGCAATGCTTTCAATTTACAAAATATTAATTCTAGATGTTGACAAAGATAGAAAACCATTGTTTTGCTCATTGATAATTTTTGCATTTGTTCTGCTCCATTCATGGAATATTTGTTCATCTTCCATCAAAAAGATCCATTAAAAAAAAGATGCTAGAGGATAAAAAAAAAAGGAAGTTTGTTAGAAAAAGAATGACTCTTTTATATAGAACATGAGGTGAGTGTTTCTTATGGTCACTGACATATTTTATTTTATAGTGATTCCTTCTAAAGAGATAGGAAATACAAACTACATTGAGCTCAGGACTGCAAGCAAAAATCCCTGGAGACAAAACACCTTCATTGAAGAGAAAGGAGTTTTGAAATACACACTGACCATAGGATCAGGTCTAAACAAGATAACAGGATTGCATTTTTAATTCTAACCCATTATTGGATATCATCCAAAAGAAATTATATTTATTACCAAAAAAAAGGGGGGGGGGGATGGAACACTATTAAGACATAAAAACTGTAAAAAAATTTGCTATTAATATGACTACAGAAAATATTCTGTGAAAGAATCTTTATTTTTGAGGCCATTCAGTTTTATGGTCTGGGTAAGAGGACAGTGCTTGTCTTCAGACTATGTCATTTCACTGCCCAAGAATTCATACTTTCCAGTGGCAATCCCACTAACATGCACTTTAGAGAAGGAAGAATAGGTTGCTAGGAGGAAATAGGAGTACAAGGAGAGTACTCACACAGCAGAGGAAAGTGTTAGATCAAATAAGCAAAAGTCATATATTCTAAATTAATTATCCAAACTTTTTTCTTGGTCAAATGTTTAGAGACTTACACTGGAAGTTTCAATATTCAGGCTATAAACTTTCAGAACTGCTCTAGTGAAATATGCTATGAAGCTTATTAATTCTTCTGAAACAAACTGTTCCTAATAGGTTCTATCTGTCAGAACTTCCCATGCTCTCTCTGAAAGTGTTTTAATTTCATATTCACAAGACTTCTCCCACGTTAGCAAGTGAAGCACAAAATTTTCAATCCACTTAAAACTCAATGTAGGAATCTGGAAGGCCCAAGAGAAAGAATTTTGCATCTCTCTTTTCAGAGCACAAAACCTTTAAAATGAGTAAATAAAGCTCCAATTAGTTTTGCCATTCTAGAGGATAATGAGAAGTGCCCATCAAATATGCTACATTCTTAAAATGTTTTGATTTAGCAGGCAAAATTCAAAACACCATAGTAGCTTCCAGAGTAAAACCTGATTGCACTTGCATGTCACATTCATAAAAAACAGCAATCAAAAAAAGAAAAAAAAAAGAGATCGACACCCCCTCCCACCCCCCAACACACACATACACACACACACAAACCATAAAGCTCTAATTGGAAAGATTCCATCATCTGAGTACTTGCTTCCTGGCATACATGAAATGATCAGTGGGGAAAGCAGGGTCAATCGAGACAGACTGAGAGTGAAATTAAAATAATAAAATGTCTAAACATTTAACTGCAAATAGGAAATCTTTATACCCACCCACACCCTATTCTGTAGCATAAAACTAAGGCAACAATTATTCATATACCTCCAAGTAATTTGCGGTCTCCATACAAAAATCTCATTTAAAATAAGAAATTGCTATTTCTGCACATTTATTCTCCCCAAATGCTGGCTAATTGCTGCAATGGCCATTATAAAGAATAATTTTCGCTTAGTGAAAAAAAAAAAAAAA
>VWZF01002319.1:350531-405524 GCA_013396755.1 Sclerurus mexicanus | reverse complement strand
CATTATTGGATATCATCCAAAAGAAATTATATTTATTACCAAAAAAAAGGGGGGGGGGGATGGAACACTATTAAGACATAAAAACTGTAAAAAAATTTGCTATTAATATGACTACAGAAAATATTCTGTGAAAGAATCTTTATTTTTGAGGCCATTCAGTTTTATGGTCTGGGTAAGAGGACAGTGCTTGTCTTCAGACTATGTCATTTCACTGCCCAAGAATTCATACTTTCCAGTGGCAATCCCACTAACATGCACTTTAGAGAAGGAAGAATAGGTTGCTAGGAGGAAATAGGAGTACAAGGAGAGTACTCACACAGCAGAGGAAAGTGTTAGATCAAATAAGCAAAAGTCATATATTCTAAATTAATTATCCAAACTTTTTTCTTGGTCAAATGTTTAGAGACTTACACTGGAAGTTTCAATATTCAGGCTATAAACTTTCAGAACTGCTCTAGTGAAATATGCTATGAAGCTTATTAATTCTTCTGAAACAAACTGTTCCTAATAGGTTCTATCTGTCAGAACTTCCCATGCTCTCTCTGAAAGTGTTTTAATTTCATATTCACAAGACTTCTCCCACGTTAGCAAGTGAAGCACAAAATTTTCAATCCACTTAAAACTCAATGTAGGAATCTGGAAGGCCCAAGAGAAAGAATTTTGCATCTCTCTTTTCAGAGCACAAAACCTTTAAAATGAGTAAATAAAGCTCCAATTAGTTTTGCCATTCTAGAGGATAATGAGAAGTGCCCATCAAATATGCTACATTCTTAAAATGTTTTGATTTAGCAGGCAAAATTCAAAACACCATAGTAGCTTCCAGAGTAAAACCTGATTGCACTTGCATGTCACATTCATAAAAAACAGCAATCAAAAAAAGAAAAAAAAAAGAGATCGACACCCCCTCCCACCCCCCAACACACACATACACACACACACAAACCATAAAGCTCTAATTGGAAAGATTCCATCATCTGAGTACTTGCTTCCTGGCATACATGAAATGATCAGTGGGGAAAGCAGGGTCAATCGAGACAGACTGAGAGTGAAATTAAAATAATAAAATGTCTAAACATTTAACTGCAAATAGGAAATCTTTATACCCACCCACACCCTATTCTGTAGCATAAAACTAAGGCAACAATTATTCATATACCTCCAAGTAATTTGCAGTCTCCATACAAAAATCTCATTTAAAATAAGAAATTGCTATTTCTGCACATTTATTCTCCCCAAATGCTGGCTAATTGCTGCAATGGCCATTATAAAGAATAATTTTCGCTTAGTGAAAAAAAAAAAAAAAAGAGGAATGAAGAGAACATTTTCTGGTTTTGTTCCTCTGCGGAGGCTCTATTCAGCGAATCCTGAATGCACAGCGTTTCACTGCTACATTTATTATGCTGAGAGGTCAAGTATTACACAGCATCTTGTATTACGCTTTGCATGCTAAGTATTTCACTTCACAAATTGACCCTTCGGTGTACTTACTACATAATGCTCTAAAAACCCAGCTAAAACGCAGGACAATTAGCAATACTTTGGCTCACGCTTTACAATGGGGACACCAATGTAGGTGATTGCATTTACAGTGTTGCTTTCTTCACAAAACATTTTTGACACATTAAAGGTACTTTGAAATTGTGCAGTACCAGTCGCCTCTCTCGTGAATGGCTTTTCCAGCATGTACCGAGAGAAACAGTTACTGTAGTTTAGGGCTTAATTGAAAAGAATTCAGACACGGCCCTATGAAGCACCAATTAGAGGGATATTATATCATAAAAAGCTGTAATATCCATTTTCAGGCTTGTTCACCTGCCAATACAAAGTAGGACACGGCTTAAAAAAGGGACGGAGCTGCAACTCCGGAGAGTGAGATGTTTAGAGAGGAGGAGGAGGGCGGCGGCCGCCTGCGGGAGCAGCGCCAGGTGCGGCCGCCTCGGGGGCGCGGAGCCCCNCCCCCACCCCGCCCGGCGATCCCGAGAGCGGCAATTTCTTTGGGTTCATTGTGAGCTGCAAACAAACAAACATAAACTTATCGCCCCGAAAATTTTGTATTTCTCGTGTCAAGCTGCTAATAAAGCGACGTTAATGGATCAGCCCCGCGAAGTGTCTCTTCACCGCCTTTAAAGTATCTTTGGAGTGCTTCGAGGAAGCCGAGGCGGGCCCGCTCCCCGCCGCCCGCAGTGCGCTCACCGCGCCGCCCGGCTCCACCGCCCCGCTGCGAACGCCGATCCGCCGGGGCAGCCCGTCATTCACTCGCCGCTCTCGCCGAAAATACATTTTTTATTATTTTATTTTTAACTGTGAAGAAACGGAGAGCGCAGATGGAGAGCCAAGCAACCCCGTGCGGTACCCCGGCCGCGGTACCATCGCGCACTCCCCGTCGCCGCCGGGACACCCCGCCCTGTCCCGGGCACAGCGTTATCGCCTTAGCGAGGCCGAGGGCCCGAGAGGTGCCATTCTGGTGGCTGAGCCAGGGCAACGCCACACGGCCACCGTTTTACTGCCCCGCGTGGGTGCCATTCCCTTGCCTCGGGCAAGTCCAGGGCCTCTTGGCTGCCGTTGACCTGCCAGTACCACACAACAGCTATTTTGCTGCCTGAGGAAGGGCATATACGTCCAAGGCATTATTTGCCCTGCCTCAGGCAGAGCAGCACCTCACAGTGACCAATTTACTACCTCAGGCAAGGGCAGCTGCCTTTGGGGAACCATTGTCCAGCCTCCAGTATGATAAGGGATGCCTGTAGGGTTGCAACCATCTTTGAGCTGATTAAGCTGAGTAGGGGACCTCCAAACTTCCAGTGTCCTGCCCAGGAGAGTGTCTCCTTCCAACATTCCCTTAATACCTACTTATCTATCTTTGTGTAGTCAAGGCAGGGTCTTTGTGAGGCCACTGTCCAGGGCTAGGAGAGAGTGCTAGAGGAGACTAAAGGCAGTTCTAGTTCTGTGATCCCTGGGAAACACTCACTTTTGGACTGAGCTGCTGGGACAGTATGTGCAGTCATATGAATTTCCCGTCATTCAGCCGCATACCACTCCTCTGCACCTGGAGGTGCTGGGAGGGCATCCTTGGGGCCAGCCCTGCAGTGAATCTACCTCTGGCCTGTAAGAAGGGCACATTGTTACTGTAGCTACATGATTTACTAGCCAGACTATTTCTAAGGTTTACCAAAATATTTCTAACACATTCATCTCTTCCTATTCGATGGAATTTAAAAATATAGGAGAGAGAAAACTGAGGTGTAACATAATTAAACTCCCTTTTATATACCAGGTGCATGGTTTTCTCTGGGGTATGCAGCTTATCTCCTGCGTGCTCTTCAGCCCATGGTCACAATAGCCTATTCCTGGCTCCTTTGCAGCCAGTGATGAAAGAGTGAAGTCCAGTGTCAATACAACTGATGGAGAGATTTTCAATGTGGCTTCCTGAAAAGATGGTGAATGGGTACCTCAGGCTGTGCCTCTGTGGAAATACACGGCCTCAAGAAGAACAACAAAGCCTACCGTAAAGGAAGGCAGTACAGAGTTGCAGCACATCTGGTGCCTCCTCTGTCAGCTTTTCTCAATACACATACTCTCTTCCTTTCTCCTTTTCCTCAAAGCCTGGCATCAAGTCTTTAGACTGTCCTGCCAACACAAGTGGTGCTAAGATCATGATATGAGGAAGGAGGACTAGTAACAGCAGGAAACTAAAGCTAAATGATTGGGAGGAAGGGGACCGCTGCAGGCAGGGAGCTGTTGGATGCATGTACAGTCTGGGGAACATTCTCCTGCAATCGCGGCTCCTGTTACCTGCACTTCATGTGCTTAAGAGACGTCCTGTAAATGATAAAGCAGAATTTTTCCTCCGAAGTGATCTGATAAAATAGCACATTTCAATGGAATATGGTTCCATCAAAGCTCCTCTGTCTTGCTCTTGAGACAGTCTTCATGCATAAAGCGCTGTTGTTTCTGAAGAGCAAGAGCTTTGAGGGCTGATAGCAGCTGTAAACTCTAGTGGCCCTGCTTTAGCAAGTACAAAGTCACATGTTTTCCTCTAGTAAGGGCTTTTCGGAACGACACATAGCAGTGAGTCATGCTTTTTTGTCATACTTAAATTTGTGACAGCTCATTTCAGGTCAGGCAACTTAATACATTCACATGAATGGTCTGTGGTTCAATTTTGGCTGTGCCAATGGCATATAACAGCAAATTTTCAGCACCTGCACATAGCCCTCCCTGGCTTAACCCTAAATTAAATATTTTGAACAAGCTATAAACAAATATAAAGAACCAAACCTACAAGTCTGACTGGCTGAATATCCTTTCTCCATGGGCAAATGATAGTAGGTGATGAAAAGGGTGTGTGATGATGATTTTCATTTTCTGCTTAATTACAAATTAAGTATAAATTAGTGATATTCACTATGGCCACAGACTGCAGTTCTTTTAACTCATTCTTCTTAGTGTAATGTTAGGTAGACTACTGCTACTGGACAGCAGTTATGTGTTTCAGCAGCCAAAGCAGTGGAAACATGCTCAGATGCACATGTGGGAGTAACCCAACTTGCAGCAACCTGGGCTTTACATCTGAGGTTTTTATGTATGGTACAAAATAGGTACTTGCAGGGACCTGCTGCAGGACTCTTACTGGGAGGCCTATGAGACATGCAATTATTCAGTGGGGTTTATAAAATGTGACATAATTGGCATTAACCAAAATATGTTCTTCATGTGCCTTGGAGAGAAATGCATTTTTCTATAGCTCAGTTAATGCAAACTCATAGGTTATGAGATATGTCTGGTTCTGATGGAAAATAAGTGTCTGATACTACATCAATATACCTATATTATCTAGTACAGCCTACATTTAATTGTACCTTGTCTATACTTTTGTATCCCTGACTAAAAAGCAAGACTTGACCTAAGAAAAAGAAGCATCACTTAAATGTTTGTAAAGGTTGGTTTGCACCATGACAAGAGAGCTATATCAGTTGCAATAGCCATAGCACAGTGTTGGATGGGTAAACGCCCTATGGACACAACACTTGACAGAATGATCCATGTGTTAATGATCCATGTTGTGTTCAATTTTTCCATTGAAAAGTACTGGCTAATTGTACCATAGAGCTTGATGAAACCGTGGTGAAATATTTTTGAGACACTATTTTTTTGTCAGCCATGTTAGAATCAAGTTTTAATGGACATGCAAGATATGTATGCTCAATGTTATGTGGATTTGTCTTTCTTTAGTCATTATGTTAATCCCAAACCGAACAAACTAAAGACAAAAAAGAGGAAGACAAAAATATCCAATAAGGGAATTCTAAGAAGGATCGAAGTTGCAACAATCAGAAAAAGTAAAGAAAAAGATAGAGAATTAGGTATCATTGTACAAAGTTCTGTATTGTGTCTATATTGTTGGTTGCTTAGTTTGCATTTTTTTATTTATAAAGTATTTCAATTACTTATAAAGACTTACACAGCTAATCAGTTAGAACTGACATACATTTTGGCTAAATACCTATAATTACAGTTGTTTCATACCTGAGGCCCTGTTACTGATGTTGTGTAACAAGCAGTCCTGATTGCTGACATCAGCCCACTTAATGTTCCTGCATTTATGTGATAATTAGATAAAATCAAATAAAGACTTTCTAGTAACTTCATAAAATGAAGTAAATATATTTACTGAGATTAGCTTAAATCTAAAATATTATTTATGGTTTCATCTTTTTCTGACTGCAAAAAGGAGTATGAAAATACATAAGTGTTTTAGCTAAGCAATGCTACTTTTTAAAAGTATGCTTTCCAGTTTAACAGTGTTTGGATCTGTGGTATATGAAGGGAGATTTGCAGAGATAGTATCTTTGATTAGACCCACTATTTAGAAAAAAGCAGGCAGTTCAAGGCTTTATGTTTATGAGGTCTCTGCTTCTCCCAGCCCCATCACCTCTCACTTACACCTTTAGACCACCAGTGCTATGACATGAACACTACATATTTTTGTTTACCTAGAATATACAGAGGACCAAACTAAGTTGCTCTTGTATACGAACACGTAGAAATGATCGTCTGTTTAGAAATGAATCTTCAAAGATATTTTAGAATATCAACTTATTCAGAAGATGCTTTGGGTTAGAAAAGCTGACAAAAAGAGCCTTCAGTCATTCTGAGTGGCAGATTTGGATTGAATTTTAGATTTTTCCCTCAAAGCATCATTTATTCAGTGCATACTATGAGTAAAACGCATAGGTAGTATACTGTTGCAGAGCAACATTTTAAATGTTAGAGCAATAAAAATGCATTTGTTTACCCCAAAGTAAAATTAATTGTAGAGCAGCAGGTTTGCATAGAAGGTATTTTCCTGCATTAACTTGAAAGTGTGGATATACAGAGAGCATGAGCAAAGTGAACACTTAACAGCAGTCGCTCCATGCCCAGTGGAAACCAGAAGGAAGGGTGCTCTACTCCTTGGCCATGCACACCCAGCTTGACCACTGAAGCCAGGAACAGTCAGTAGAGACTTGCATTTTCTCCTTCCGTCTCTTGGCTAGATGAGATTAACACTGCAGGGTGTCAGGCTGCATACAAACAGGCAGTTAGATTCCAGTTCTCCAAGCTTTCTGCTCTCCCCTGTTCAAACCTTTATTTCACCGACTGTCAGTTCTACTAAAGCTCATCCCACCACACACTCCGTGATTTGGTCCTAGCCTTTTGGATCAGTTTGCTCTTAAGCTTCTCTCAGTCTGAGTAATCTGCAGCACTGCTTCTTTCTTTGACATCTCTGACATGTATCCTAGGCATCTGCTTTTCATCTTTAATCCCTTTACAAAAATGGGTTCTTGCTGGCCACCTGCCATAAGCCTACAAGAGAAGCTTTGGCTTGCCAGGCTTCTCATTAAAGTGAGTACCTCAAGCTCCAACTTTCCAGGCTCCAGTTTATCACTTCCTGGGCATATGTAGCAGTAAAACAACACAAAGTTTTCGAAGATTTCAAAATCAGTGACTCTATACCTGGACTAATACAGCTGTAGGCAAAAATAACAAACCTTTACAGGTGTTGCATCACGTCCTTGATCTTGTGTGTCCTCCACATTCAGATGAGAGTACCTCTGTAGACATCTTTGCCTTTCCTATCCTGCCCTCATAAGCTTTTCCCTAAATTGTAGAATTTTCCATCTGTATATCCATTTTCTTTGTCCTTCAGCTGATCTTGCAGTTAAACAGAACCATTCTGCTTTGGGAGTATGCTCATCTGTTCTGCACCAGCATTCTTTGTCTGTCTACGAGTTACCTTCGAGTGACCCTGCAGTCTTTCAAATTCTGTGGCTTAAAAGCAGTCCTGTTAGGTCCTGTTGTCTTTCCAAATCCTTCAGAAAGGCTAGAAATGAATGGTTTCAGTAATTCCATTGCTTGAAAAGTAGTTTGGATTGTTTCTCATTAGGTGGATACATGGCAGAGCCATGATGAAAAGTAACCAATTCTGAAGCTTTTAAGATAAAACAATAGCATAATGGTTTAATAAAATAAATTAGATTTTTTCCATTATGTACAGATTCTCCAGGTTATCATGTAGATATTTTCACATCTTGTGATTTTATGAGGAAACTCCTAATATTTATTCAAAATTTCTGTTTCCTGGAACCATGTGGCTACATGAACACACCAGTTTCCATTTCTTCACAAAATTCTCATGTGAACATAACGAGAGAATGGCTGTGTTGGATCAGGGCTAGATAATCTGTGATGCAGTGTCTGACAATGTTCAATAGCAAACTCAAAGAATCTAGTAGAGAGGAGAAGTACAGCATAGTACTACCGTGTTGTCCCTTAGACATCTAAGCAATCAATGGTTTAAGGATTTCCTGAGCAGAAAGTTGCACTGAGGTCATGTTGTGGCTAGTAACCACATGAAGAGTTTCATTCCATAAATTTGTCTAAGGTGTGTTAACTCCCTTGAACTCCTGACCCCATAAAGTCCTGCATCAATGAATTTCACAAAAAGATTATACAGCATTTCTTTTTGTTACTTTTAAACCTGCTACTTCATCCTTTCACTGGATGCCCTATAGTTCTTCCTTATTCACCTTCTTCATGTAATTCTTTACAGGTCTTGGCTTCCAAGTCGAAGATCTTAATGTAGTAAACTAAGACCTGGTAAGAAACTGTCTTATCTTTCTGATTTATTTTTTTTTGAGTCCATTGTGATCTTTTTATATTCCCTTGTGGTAGGTTCACTGTAGGGCTATTATCTAATATGTGGTTGCAGTATGGATTCATTCATAGACATGGAGATACTTTCTGTTTTCTTTCTCCCCAGTAGTTTGTAATATGTCATGCACTAACTATGTCATTACTGACCATTGAGCTGATATTTTAGAGGACTATACAAAAAGACTGCCAAGAGTTCCTTCCCACAGAGCTGGTTAATTTAGAGTCCATCTTTGTAGAGCTCTATGTAAAGGGATTGTTTTTCTTCAGGTTTCTTATTTTGCATGCATCAACATTAGGTTTATCAGCCATTTTATTGGCCATTTACTAAATGGCTTGAGGTCTTTCTAAAACTGTACAAAATCAGCTGTAGCTGTGAAGAGCTTGAATATCAGCAACAGTCTCTCTTTACTCATAGCATCCCCCTTATCATTTATGAGTATTCTGTACAGAATTTAACTAGATTGCACTGGTAACATACTTCCATATTTTTCATCAACATGGTAAAAGCTAGACATTTATTCATCTTCTTTAAGGAGAGAACCTACCCTCTTATGCTGGGACAGTTTCATTTCAGAGTCTTCGGTGAAGAACCTTATGAAAAACTTTTTCTTTTAATCTGTTATACACTGTATAGTCAATATATGAGCATTGATTTTTTTTTTCCAAAGTAGTGCTGAAGTTGCTAACAGCTGTTTGCTTAGGAAAACTCTGGGAGAAAACCAAACAGTCAAATTTAGTAAGTGCATACACAGGATTCTACACATATATTAAAAATTGTTATCTTAAAGCCTATTTTGTAACTTTTCAATAATTGGTGTTGTAAATGCAACTAATTGCATGTAATTGGTAGTACTTTAGTATTTTTTTCCCTTCCCCTTCTGTATGGCTTTTATTATGTATGGTTACTTATAGTTAGGGAGGAGGTACCTTGCTGAAAACCTATTTCACTGAAATAAACCCTAAGATTTACTCTGAAATTGAAGGGGTTTTCTGAAGTTTCTGGTCTGTACATTAGTCCAATGCAGAAGACAGAGTATCATTCCCTGTAAACCAAAGCTACATTTCCTATGCAAAAAATTGAATGGTGTGAAACTCAATCATTAATAGGCACTCACAGTATGGGAGATAAATGTAGAGAGGTAAACTGGAAGCATACTTCTAAATATAGAAGGCTTAACTGTACCATTACTCCACAGTTACCAAAAAAGGACTGCACTGAATGTGGGGTTATTGTGCTTCCAAAAGTACCAGGCAGTATAACTGCTAATTACATGAACCTTCCACAGATCATCTGTGGCCATTTCCTGCTCCAGATTTCCCATATGTAATGTGTAATACCAAGTAAGATAGACAGAAATATCAGGAAAATGCAGGGACTGAGATGTTCTCATTACTCATACTGAGTCACCAAAGAGAGTAAGTAATCTATGTGCCATGACACTTATTAGCTATTGAGTCCTGATATGAAAGTGTTTATCCTGACATTATTTTATTAAGTGGACATACAGAAATGTCATAAGAACTGTAATATGTATCTTTTAGAAACCATCCTGAAATTTGGGATATAGAAAATAGGAGTTTACTTTCTTAGTAGTGTTTGTGCCTTCTCTTCTATTGCTCTTGTATCACAGTTTAAATTATCAATATCTATTCTTTACTGCAGCTACCTACTTTGATAGAGAAATGTATTTGACTCCCTACAGTTATTGCAATTGGAGGGAGATCTGATTAGGATTCTTTTCCTAATTAAGTGATATCACCTAAAGTGAGTTTCCCTACCATTGTCTCACTCCAGTGTAAAAATAACAACAGATAATCATTTTGTTATTTTATTTTCCTGATTAAAATGTCTTTACTAGTTCACATTTTACAGGGTAAAATTCCATCCTAATGAAAGACGGAGGGCCAGTTTTCTAACACAGCTAATTATGTGTCCTCATATCCCAATCACAGTTAGGGCTCAATTCCGTTGAATTCAGCAGCAGCACGTCTCGGTAGATCCATACGTAAGGAGAAAGCCCAAGGTGGATACTCAGTCATCAGAGATCAAACAAAGGGTCCTTCAGAGTGTTTTCCGTCTGCAGTCAAGTCTGAGAGAAAGCTACATATCATCCCCTCCCTAACCAAATACAGCATAAAAGTGAGTTTACACAATATGCTTGAACTTCTTTGATTTCAGCTGGATTCCGTAAGAACTGTGTATTTCAGATTCAATTTTTATGTTTCTGCTTTGGCAATAAACCACACTCTTCCAAAAGGAAACATTCCTCTAGAGTTTTCTCCCTTTCTGTACTTTTTTTTCAAAGGTGCAGCTGAGCCTGTATTTAACTGAAATTCAGCCCTCCTGATGCAGATAGCTCCATTGAACTGGTTGGCCAAATAAAAGGGTTTGGAGCATCTTTCCATACTTTATATTTCTTTTTAATAAATACAAATATGATATATGAAGTCTGTGTTTTACCAGCACTTTTTCTTTGGTTCCCCACCCTATTTAGGCATCTGTTCATGAGGTTGCATAAGAAATCTTTTTTAAGAACTTAAATGAGGACTGTCATAAATAGATGTTTATCTCAGGAAGAGAAATAGTTTCTTAAGGCAAAATAAAGTTGTTTTGTTTAAGAAAGATAATAGTTAAATACATTAATTTGTATTTTTAATTAAAAATTGCAGGCACAGCTGTTGGATCAAATCCTGCAATTCTTACAGCTGAATACCATATTTATGGAAATCTTGCCCAAAAAAGGTTTCAGGATCATGCCGGTTTAGATAAATTTTCTAAATAAATGTTCATTCATTTATTGTTTTTTTACTTGCAACACTAAAATATATATGTTGCTTCAGTGTTTCTCCTAATTGTATGCAACATACTTCAAAAATCAGGGTTTTTTATCCTAATATAAAAGTTGAAGCAAAATTGCATACAACTCGCTCATTTCATTTTGACCAGTAATACTCTGTACAGAATATTTCATCCCTGTGCTACTGTTTTCTGTGCCTTTGTGCCTAGGTGCTTAGCGACCAAGTAGTTTTCTTTCTTCTACTTCCTTTCTCTGTACTGTTGTTTTTATTGATTCTATTACAATAGCTAACACACAAAAGAGAAGATTAGGGCAGAAAGATTTCCCCAATCCATCAATAAATTTCCTAGGCTTCATTAGCTGTACTTTCTTGAAAAGACTTACATTTACATTATGTAAATAAAATGTATAATCCAAGGGATCAGCTCTTTCTCATTCAATAATGTGTACCAAAAATAATTCAGCTGAAGCCAGTGGCTTAAAATTTGTATGAGAGTGCAGAAAACCAGGCTGGTGTACAAAACGGCAAATTCTTGTCACTTCTGCTTAGGCAAAAATCTAGAGATAAACAGCTGTGAGAGTTTTGTCCAAACAAGAATTTTGATCCTCAGCCAAGGAGCATGAAGAAGACCAGAATTAAGTACCAGTATTTTCCAGATAGAAGTGTTTGATAGACTGTTATGTGCTTGTGAGTTTTTTTTAATCTTCAAATGTTTTTCTTTTCAGTTGTACACACTGCACCAGATTCTCTCCATATTTTCAGATGACAATTTTGCTGTTGAAAATTGTGACAAATTATGTGATTGAATTTTCTGTTAAAATATTTCTCATAGAGTATATCCTCTGAGCCAAAGTCTAATATCAACTTTCCATAACTTCACATAATTCCCTTTACAACTTTGTCTATGAAAAGAATTAAAATATTTTTATTTTTACTAGATCATTTTGACCCTTCCCTGAGATATATTTGCTTTAAGAAACAACGAGTTCAGAGACAATTCTGTGACTAATATTCAAAGTTGGCATTGTGGCACTGACATTGTATTTACTCAAAAATGGGGTCAGCAATGTAATTTTTCACTAACCACTGATCATAAAATTGCCCTCAGTGTTAAGAATATTGAGGTCTTTACAAGCAAACAGTGTATCATTCACAAATGTTTGATTGAAACATGAACATGAATGGCACGATTGTCCTGGTCAATTTTGAATATCTCCTGTAATAGGAGTATTAAATAATTTGAAGGCATGTGCTCTATTGCAGTAGCAGTTTATTAAATACAAATGAAACTTCAGAGAGGCTAAAGAACAGTGTTTGAAAATACATTTACTTCTGCTTTCAATCTTTATTGCAAGGGGGTTAGGATTGGTTTTCACTGTTTGTTTGTTTGTTTCTTTTTTTTTCCCGAAAGCAAGCAAACTAATGATACAAGGTAGTTGCCTTTTAAAGTGTGAATCCTTACATTCCCTCTTCCTAATTAATCCCATCTCCAAACCCCATTCACTTCTGTAATAAAGGTGGCCTCTTTTCAGTGGGGTCTTGTACATTTACAATTGAGGAGCAGAAAATGTCTTAGTACTACTTATTTGGAAGAACCACAGTGAACAAATAAATAATGTTGAAGGAAAACATTGTTAGGATTCAGAAATTTCACAAAAATAGCTGTTCTGTTCAGTCTGGTTTTTTAGACAAGATTTTTTTTGTCTTTTGAGTTCTCCAGTAGGTATCCTTGTTTAAAAACATGATTCTGCATTTCGAAGAATTGCATCTGACCTCAACAATAGTACATATTTATAAACATGTACACAGTGAATAATAAATCCCAAATTTTAAAATAAGACATTTTAAAGCAAATACTATATTCCAGTGTTTTAACTCATGGTAATCCATGGACAAGATTTGGCATTCTTCACAAAAGTGAAGCTACAGTCACTTTTTTTGAAACAAAATGTTTTAGACAGTTCACCTCATCTGTTAGGTAAAATGGGAGGCTGTTTAGTGCTTTTATGAAATGCCTGATGCAAAAAGTCTTAGCCTTTTAAAGACATACATTGCACGATTAAAATTAAGTGAAATAAATTTAATGTGTTAAATAGGGTACTTCTTGGGAAGTCAACAACCATATACAAGTAAACTCTGCACCCTCCTCTGGGCCAGAATATTAGCTGAATAGTTTCAATAAGAAGCAAGAATCAGATGCTATTTAAAGGCATTAAGCAAAGTGTAGATGTTTAATGCAGGTAACTCAGCTGTGCGTTCAGTTAATATGGAAATAATTATTATAATGTAGCACTTCATTATTTATAATGCATGAATTGGAGATTTTTATTTGATGCCTTTACAGATAGTTCTCTTGTATAACAGGTAACTAAAGTACACAAAAATTGCAATAAATACAGAAAGGCTAAAAGATCTTTTAAAAAGCAATATGTATGATTTGATGATTAAGAACAGATATTAACACACACATGCCCCAAATGCTAAGCAAATAGAATTACAAACCACACTGTTCAGTGGTTTAATCTCTGTTTTTATGGGAATTATTTAATTTCCATAAAAATGGAAATAAAAAACCATAAAAATGGTGCAGAGAAGACTGTCTGAAGTATATCCATAAATTGAATGACTAAGCTATATATTTTCTATTTATTTTCTTCATGTTGAGTGTGGGAAATGTTTGTTCTAAAGCCCAGATGAAGCACTGATGTGAGAAATGTTGTAAAGCACCTCATGTTGATTGCAGCTAATTAACGGTGATGCTTCAGTGTTGTTCTCAGTTTTAAGCAGTAACACACAGTACAATACCTTTTATTTTGCTGTTCAATAGATTTTTTCTTAAAACCAGGTAAATTCAATATCCTTACAATTTTAACCCTTTTTTCATTATAAAGTTCTTAGTAGATACACTGCAAATATTTCCACTGGCTTGTTGTTTTTTATATTTTAACCTAAAGTATAATTTTATAAACTTGTGCCCTTCTCGAAGTACATGTGAAACATTGCTTTGTGATTGCATTTCCAAGTCAGAGCTAATTTTTTAAGACATATATACAAAGAAAACAAGTCTAGACTTAGAGAAAACTGAAAGAAAATCAGTGATTTATTTCCCCCCTTCTCTCATACACAAGCTAAACTTGAATCAGAAGTAAATGCTGTTATCCTGTCCCTCCTGCATTTGCCTTTGTATATCTGTGGAGATATATACATTCAGGAAGTTAGAATGCTAGAATACTAAAAAACTATATCAGTGCTGTAAAAGCAAGCATTTTCTTTTTTTGCAAATCAGTCTGTTTAAATACTGAAGATGTGTGGAATGAGTAAGAATTCATAATCTGACTTCAGTTAGTGCTACTGTAATCTTAATATCTAGACATATTTAGTGCCATGAATTTTATGTAATATAAAACCAAATCACCACATCTAAATAATTTGGTTTAAAACATCTCATACTTCTCATTAGCTACGCACAAACAAACAAAAAAATCTCTGTAATCTGCTTCTGACTTGCTGCTAATTTACCCATCACCTCTTCATGACACTTTTCAAATCCTTTATCTGTGTTTTGAAAGTGCTGTTTTATTTTTCTTGTAAAGTTTCTTCATTCATGCCCACACTGGCTCTAAGATGCAGAGTCAGAACAAGACCTTAATCTAAAACCAGAGTGTCTAAATCTAGTAATTTGAAAATTTTAAATTCAATAACTATTCAACTCTGCATCACATAGGAGCCTGTCCCCAGTCTGCAATGGCAGCTCTATCCCACTTGGAATCTGCATCCTTTGAGGCTGTACTTTGTAATCAGTCTGTGCTCATGGCTATAACTGCCCCTCTGGGACATCAGATTCTCATGATGTTTAGAGACCTGCAGGGACAGTAGGAAGAGACTGTTGTTTAAAACATGCAAAAACAAACTCCAGAATGAAAATGCCAGAGTGAAGTCTGTCAGCTGTTGGACTGTGGAAGAAGTCAATCCTAGCTGAAATACTGTGTAGTTTTTATGCTGACGGTATGTAGAACCTAGTTGCTTCCCAATCCTTTCTCTCCATCCACTGTCAAGCCCCTCAGACAACCATGACATATTCTTGGACCCCTATGAAATCACACTTCTATAAAGTGGAATTGGAGCTGAGAGGCCTCTTCAGGCTTGGGGTCAGTGAGAGCATACTGCATCTTTTGTTTCTGTTACGCTGCTCCTGCTGCTTCTAGGGATTTGAGAGCAAAGAGAGGAAGGAGAGACTTGTGACTGAGATGTTAGCTGCATAGTTTGACAGGCTGTTTTCTTGTTCCCCATCAGGTTACAGACTTCCAGAAAATCCTTGAGCCTGTTTCTTCAGCTCTTTCTAACATAGTTTTCTCACTAGAGTGAAGCTGTTTTTCTCATTCTTTTTCTCTGGTTGAAGCTGGGGCTATTTCTGGGGTTTAGGCACAGCAGTGAGATGTTTAAGCTCCACTTTATGTATACATCATCATTTGCACCAGAAAGTAAGAAACATCAAAGGCCCTATGTGTGACAGTTGTCAGCCACACAGTGGAGAAAGTAGAAATCAGTGATGGTTCTGGCCACAGTTTTTCAGGCTTTTTCAGTCTGCAGAAAAATACAGTGAAGTCTCACCTTGTGGGAGTTTTTCCACAGGGGTTAAGGAGAAAATAGATACAGTATTCGATCACCTGTTTATATTAAATACCTTTCTACATTGTTAAGTATTCAAAAAGAAGAATTATCCCCTTCAGTACAACCACTATATGTTTCTATTATTCCATATCCTCCTGTCTTCTGTCTGTTTCCTCGGGCTTTATGGTTTTCTTTGTGTTTTTTATCTTCCTCTTTCCATACAGCCATTTGAGTTCCCCCATACTACCATCTGCATTTTCCCCCCTCTGTCTTCTTCATCTTATTATCTACTAAGGTTTTGAAAACAAAGTAGCTAAAGTTAAAATGTTTTCTGAAGCCATTAACTTAACTAAGGCTTCATTGTTATATTTATACTTGGTTAACTCTGAGAGTTGGAGGCATTTGAAAAACCTGACTGTGACTCTTATGCAGTCTGACTGTATCATCTGAGTCATTGAGATGTATTATATAGGCCATATCTCTAGCATCTCAAGTCTCCAAACCATGTTTTTTTTTAATTAACATTGATCTAGTAGTGCTGCATGTTGAAGGCAGGTCATACCTTTTCCATTAGAAAGTACCATGCTGCTCTTTTCTGGAAGTCTCCTTATTGAAGTACTGGAGTACTGGTGGAGCAAAGAGATCCAAAAGCAACCTTCAAATCTCATTTTAATAATATTGAAAAGGTAGTCTGATTCTTACCTTAAAAGGCTAAAGTGAAAACCATATTTCAGATTAATTGAAATTTTTCGTTTCCCTGACTGTGTTGGGTTTGAAGAACCCCCTTTACTGGTGCTGTTAAAGGCTAATTGCAGCAGCCTGTCAAAGTAGATTCTTCAGCCTTTGTTAGCTCCTGGTACACCAACATGAACTGGCAGCAAAGCTGGCACCTATGCCCTCTCCCTCCTGCTTTCTCTGCAGAAATGGTTAGATTGGAAACACAGAAGCTACATAGGGAGCAGAAAAGTGGGGCTATGGCAGTAAGTAGGAGAAGTATTAATTCTAGTGATAGACAGGTGGTGAAAACTCTCTGTAGGCCTCTCCTTCTTGGGTCACATACCCAAAGAGCACAAACTAACTGTAACTTGGATAGAGTCTATGAAAAATGGGTTTCCATCATGTATTTGCTTTCTCCAGACAGACCGAGACCATCAGGAAACTTATCTCAGGACTGAGTACTGGAGTCCTATAACAGCTGATCATACCAGGCACTATGTGGAGGTTTTAGTGTTGCCTTGTCAGTGGAAATTAAGGTTTCAGTACCTTCATGTGCCTGTGTGATGGCAGATTTGGCTTATTTTGTTAAGAAACTCACGTTGGGTTCCTGAGAAAGACCTGGGAAAGACCCCAGGATTTCATATGCTGTGAAGTACATGTAGCAAGTAATGATGGACTCATCAATAGTTGATATGAGAAAGTAATGCCACTCTGTGAGAAGGGAAGTGGCTGGGAATTGTTTCACTGTCTTGTTGACCCTACACATATAATGGACAACACAATAAGTACAGAGAAGCAGTGTCCTCATGTATATTGAGCATTGACATAGAGACAGAAATGTTCATTCTTATTCACTGTTCCAGAGTTTTCTGAGGGTAAAAGCTTTGCAGCCCTCTCTATATATGGAATTCAAGTTGGGTATAGCATAGATATAGATGTCAGGTTATCAGCGTTACCTTTGTAATTGAGTGGTCAATGTTCTTCATCTCCAGTAATACCCTTTCTGAACAAGTGAGTATTGAGTCATTTCAAGGACAAAGAGACTTTATTGGTATGGGGTTCCTCAGGGTTACTGAAACTGAGACGAGAAAGGACCAGTGTGTATGTTTTGTCTTACTGCCTGCACACAGCAGGTGACCACATGTCACCTGGTAATTTCCACATCAGGGTTCTGTCCATGCTGCAGAAAAACATACACCTCTGAGTTAAAGTGATAGAGCATCTATCACTCTTACACTTTTACTATTAAAGATTTGCACCTTATTTCAGCTAGACTTTGCCTAGTCTAAGATTTCAGCTGTAAGGTGTCATGCTTTTTTCTACTAAATCAAAAAGACATCTAGTATAGGAAATCTTTCCTTAGTTACATGTAGACTGTGACTATGTCATCTCAACCTCTTTGCTACTGCCCTGGAAAAAAACACTTCATTGATTTCATATACTGAAAAAGCCTCTTATATTCCATAAACAAATGTAACTAAAATGTCACTTCTGAATTGGGGTAGAAATGGAGTGCATAAGAGAGAACAAAATAAAAGATACTGTTTGAAATGAATTTTAAAAACTAATATGTTTCCAAGAACATTGTATAGGAAGAGAAAAGAGTCTGGATTGTGGCACAGACTTTTGTTTCCAGTTGCTATGTGAATTAAACAAGCAGAGGTTGAATCCTAATATTATGAAAAGACTGATGAAAACCTGTGGTTCTTTTTTTCAGGGGGTGTATTAATGATTCATGATAACATTTGTACTGGTCAAAATAGTGATGTATATAGCTCATGCTCTAAACTAAGGTAATAACACCAAAGAGGACAACAGAAGTAAGAGCAGACCTTTGGATCTTACAGTATTGCTTACTGAGTCAACAGGAAGAAACATGGTTTCTTCAGGTTGATCCACTCTCTGTAGCTTCTGGAAAAAGGGTTGCATTAGGCACTGCATGGGAACATCATGGTGGAACTGATTCCAAGATACAAAGTACTCTGTCAGAAAGGGGAACCCTAACTTTAATATAACACAACAAAGAAAGTTGCCTTATGGAGCCTATCTCTTTAAAAGCTCAAGAAAAGAGGGACTTTGAACAGCTAAATGTCAATCATGTCATGGTTCAGTGGTGTAATTTGTTGATACACCAAGATACACCTGGGAAAATCCAAGAATTAATGCAGTTCAGAAAGCTTCCAGATGTGATGCAGCTAGTGCTCTTTAGAGCCAATTATTCTATACTTTGAGCATCTTGTTTTAGAAGCAATAGGTAGTACTGCTGTCAGAGGAAAGGGTACTGAGTTGTATCAGCTACTGGTCTGATCTGACTTTGCCTTTTCTATATAATCTTTTCTCTAAGCCCAACTATTACTTTATGATTAACGTTCTAGTAACTGTGAACTTTTGAATACTAACACCATTGCCATTTCTTTGCTGTACCTGCAGCAGTACCAGGATTTTTGTCTAAGCTGTAATAGCCTCATGCATCTCCATGAGCCTTACCTCTCATTAGAACCTGGGTTTTATTGGTGCAGCATGTTATTCAGAAATGAATGACAGAAGTTTTCCTTCAGTCAGTGAAGAAGTTTAGCTTAGAACTTCCAGAATACACCATCTCACTTTCATTATTCCTTCAAGCTTTGGTACTAGTGCACATTACAGTGCAAGTTCTTTTTTGCCAAGCAGACTCTGCATCATTCACTCATTTTCCTGACTATTTTGAAATAAGCTTGCCTGGGTAAGGCAAGGCACCCAGAAGGAATGTGACTGCAAAGACATTTTTGAAATGTCTTCTTTAGAGGCACCTACCTTTCACACTACTTGACAAAATTCAGATTGTGACAAGGCATACTTTTTTCTACTCAAAAATATGGAAAAATAGACTAATTTCATAACTGCGGGCACATTCGCTTAAAACAATAGTAAAGATTGCAGAGATTGCATATTGAAAATCAAGGATTACAAATAATATGTTTCCATTATTTCTATTGCTAGAGGATGTGATTGCTTTGCAGCTTATGTCTTATGAAGCAGTCTTGAGATCTGCTTGACTTAACTAAATTGTTAGATAAGAGAAACAGGAAAAAGTACTGAAATCCTTTTGTCACTGAGGTCTTCCTTTCTACCGACAAATCACTCACTGTTGCATAAGAAATTACAGTGCATTGAATCTGTAAGCCAGCACTAGATGCATCAGGTTTTACTCTAGAATAGATCTGTCCAAATGACAATAGCCCTAGCAAAAAAAAAAAAGCCAGCAAAACTCATAATTTGGCTTCCTTACTGAAATATACCTGTAACACAGAGGACTTCAGAATAATATAAAATAAAAAAACTCACAACCTGAACCAAACCAAACCGAACCACAAAAACCTGTTCTGTGTGGAGCTTTGTTGAGGGTTTTTGACTGGCCCTTACTGACTTCTGCAGCAGTCAAATCTGTTCTCACCTCTGAGCTTCCCAAAAATTCTCACTAGAATAATGACGTAATTACTTCTTTAGAAGCCAAGAACACTTTTCCATTAATTTCAACAAAAGCAAAGCAAGGCCACTTCTGTGTGTTTTGAAGCCCTGTCCTGAACTTCTCTACAGATCTGTTTTTGTTAACACTGGATCCACCCTTTCTCTAGTTGGAAAGATTTTCTCTGCAACCTAGGAAGCTGTTGGTTGCAGGTCATATTTCACTTTCCATATCAAAAGAGTCTGCTGGTATCCCTCTTGGCATAGTTCAGAGACTAATCGCTCATGACCCCTTTGCTCCCTCCTCAATTTCAGCACATAACTGCTCTGCATTACTGGGTTGGAAAATCTGTTCTTCCTCAATGACAGTGGACTGCCAAAATCATCCAAAAAGTCCAAGCTGAGCTCATTTGCATAGTCTGATCAGCTGCCTCCTGTTTCTAATAAAGACTGAAGTCTCTTGGAGAACAGGATTCCATGCTGATTTTGCAGAGCTTCATATATGTTAACATTACTCTGGCTTGCTGCTTCATGCTTGCTCTCCATTCTTGGAGCAGCCTCTGTCATTATCCTAATCTTGTGGGAGATAATACTAGAAGAAAATGCTTGCTTCTCTCTGTTTTGTTTTGTTTTTTTCCTTTCCTGTAAGCATTTTTCAGTACATGCATGGATTTACCAATATTTTAAGAAAAGTATTAGTGCTACCACCTAGCCTTAATCTCTCCTTTAGTGCTTCTATAGTCCTTGGTTCTATCTCAAGCAAGAATAGTATTGAAACTGTCAGTTTCTTTTGTTGAAGTAGAACTTTTGCTGGATTAACTTTGCCATAAGTCCAGATCTTTCTGCCTTCTCTTTTCTGTGAATATCCCACTTACACACAATCACAGGCAGTGCAAGCAGGGGAAAGAGGAGGGGCAGCAGAGATACTGGGTCACCCTTGGACTGATATCCAAAAAAATCTTGAAATTTCAACCCATTCAGCCCTGTTCAATCCTAACTTAAAACAGTTCAAGTTGTGGACTGGGTTGCTTTCATCTGGATTACAATCTTTTAAGGCAAGAATTGTCCATTGCTTCAGAATACAGGAAGAGAATATTTTTGCCTGCATGACACCATTTTAATAAGAATAATTTTCTTAACATTAAAATCAGTTGATTTGGAGCATCCTACAATCTGTAGAGAGTATTGTTGAATTTTTCTGTTTATTTTCTTAGAGCAACAATTATTTGGTGAATGTATTTCCACATTGTATGAAAGATCTGAAAAACATTTTATTTTACAGAAATATAGACATATCCTTTCAAGTAAATATCAAGTTTTGTAATAGGAAATTATGTCTATGGTTATTGAATGGAAAAGACAAACTGTAAAATACAGCAGGTCTAAGGAAGGAGTGAAAATCTGAGGTTTAAAAATAATCCTGCAAGGAAAAAAAGATCAAGCTGCTGTCACTCTTACATCCCTGAAACAAAGTTTTTGAAGTGATAATGCTAGTCTGCTCCAACATTCCCTGAAAAGAAATTTCCAGGTCAAATGAAGCAAGACTTTCAGCACAGTTGTGAAGCAGGGTACACATGGGAAATCTTGATATTTCACTCCAGAGCTCATGAGGTTCCACTCTTAGCATCAGACAGAGGCTATTCAAAGCAGCCTCACTCATTTTTATAAACAGGACATTTTACCTCACCATCGGGCTGAAATGCTCTGAGCAATATAGCCTGGTGGGGCTAAAAGATGCAGGCAGTGTCATTATTTTTTACTGTTGTTACTTATTAGACTTTCAGGGGAAAAGAATGCCAAAAGAGCAGTGAGTTATTGGTATCACTGCCTGTGGGTTATTGTGGATTGTGAGAGGTGATAGAGAGCTGTTTGCTGTCACCAAGGAAATGCAAGATAAATTTAGGAGGAGTAATATCATTGCACCTGACCGGGTCAAGGTTATAATGGTTGCTGTTGGGCATGTGCTGATGCTATTAAACCTCTATTAGCATGGAAGGGCTTGATCCTATTCTGCTGAGAGCTGGAGGAGGTCTCGCATCGTAACTTTGGCTGGAAAAGAATTGGGCCCAGACCATCATAACACAGGATATCGATAGCAAATACATTTCTCACTTGGGAAGAAAAAATTGTCCCAAAATTTTAAATGAAATGATCCCACATTATAAAGCCTTTTGAAAAGTTTTGAGTTTGAGTCATGGGGACTTGATAAAGACTTTCAAATAAGTCCTAATGTCTGGGAAAGGAAAAAAAAAAAAAAAAGATTTCAGTTTAAAGAAAATAGTTCTGATGTGAGAGGATGGCTCTTCAAAACCGTAATTATGTGAATGTCAGTAGTAAAAGCATCCTTCTCGTGCTGTCCATATGAAACCTGAGCACAAATAGAAACTTGCCATCCGAGCGAGAAAAGAACTCGTCTGAGTCTATATTTTTCCCTTTTCACCGTTTTATACCCCGACTGTAAAAGTCTCGGACAGCAGCAGGCAGGTGGCGTGGTTAGGTGTCCCTTTGCTAGGGTGGTTTTGGGAAGCCGCGTTGCAGGGCGGATGTGCTGAGGCTGCCCGGCAGTGTCCGTGCCATCGTGCCGCCACGGCGGGGCAGAGGTGGGCAGCGGGAGACTCCCCTCAGGAACAAACCCATTCCAGGTTCCCGCAAACGCCGACAACCATCACCGCGACCGCTTTAATATGAACCAGCCCCGGCTCAATTCCGGGACTGATTCGCCCCCTTCACGCCCCGAGGTTTGCCCGCTCGTAGGCAGAGGAGTCCGGCGCGGGGGCACGCCACTGCTCCCGCCGACTCCGGGAAGGAAGAGATGCAGCAGGCATCTTCTGCCCTCCGCGTCGCAAGGAATTTCAGCTTGTTTTTTCTTTCCTGCTGTTTCCTATTCATTTTCGCCCGGGAAACCCGAAGAGTGCTATGCACTCCAAACCGCCGAGTGATGGGGCGGTGAGGATAACATTCAGGGGTTGAAAAAATTAGCTATTACCTGGAGAATATCACTTTAAAATGCTCCGAAATATTCTGTAGCTGTTTAATTGAAGTAAATAAAGTGCAACAAATCCTAACTCAAATATGATTGCATTGAGATTAGGCTCTAATTGCTTAAGGTTCAGGTGGAATCTGCAGGCTAAAGCCTATAAGAACAATCTGAATTTCACAATCATTCTGTCAAAAGCAAAGCGATGAGAGCCCACACGCTTCCTAACAAGTCATTTTTAACAGTTACAAGCTCCTTACAAAGACCACACAGGGAGTCTAAGAGATGCAAATCTAATCCCTGGTCATTCTGCAGGCCTTCAACAAAGATGTACTAAAGCCTAATAGAAAAGAAATCAGTTCTCTGTCACCAGCTCCTAGTAAAATCTATTAGAGAAAGTACGGATCTTGTATTTACAGCAGTTGCTTTTAAAGGTTAAGGACAAGTACATATAAAAGGTATAATTTTTTAAATGTGAAATACATAATGAAATCCATCATCTGTTCTTTTTTATTTCTAAAGATGCCTTGCTATTTGGTTTGTATTCATTGAGAAAAGAATTATCAATCCCATTGTTCTTTGAAATATTAGCAACAGATTTTTTTTTAATGTTAGTCATTTGGACGGGTGCCGTTTTGCTTTAAAGACAAAAAAAGAAAAAAGAAAAAAGAAAAAAAAAGAAAAAAGAAAAAAAAAAGAAGAAAAAACCACAAAACTCTTGCAGGGACCTTAGAACAGGGGTCAATATCTTTTCAAAATACGTTGAAATACCTTCATCCACCGATAGTTTGGTTCAGGGTTCAGAAACGAATGTTTAAATCAAAACAATGTCTAAATAAAGAGGAATAAAAAGTCCGGCTGCGAACTCGCAAATGATACACAGGAGCAGCCAGGCTTTTCTAGGATCCTTTCCTAAGTTTTGGGTTTAATGACACTTCCCTCCTCCCGCCCCCCCAACTCACTGTATGCTGAATTAACTTTATCACTCGGCAAATCACACCCTGATTTAGTGCGGCTTTCGATTGACCTTTTGAATAATCCAAATTAATACGAAAATAAACGCTTTTCTATACGAGCACATTCTTTCAAACACACATCTACGCACACTTTAGCATATATGCATTCATCATCCTTTTGCAGAAGATCTGTATAAACACAGAATACACACATGCATTTGTAGCGCCACTAATTTTTAGGTCACTTCTGTTCGTAAAACGTTAGCCTGTTCCTCTTGCCGAAGTGCGGCGGGCATGAGGGTGGGAGTAGTTCTTAAATGACAAGTGTAACCAGAGTCTGTTTGTGAAAACACATGATGTTTCTGGGGGTAACATGTTTCTTTCTAGTACGGGACTGTGTCACCGATGTGGATAAAGATTTGACTCCCCAAAACAGGTGATGTATCTCTGGATCTTGGTGAGACATACTTACGCACAAAACGAACAAACAAGCAAACAAAACCAAAAAACTCCAAACAAACCGTGGCCTGTTCTTTAGGAATTATGTAAAAAGGAAAACGGATCGGAATCGTTTCCCTATTCTGCTAGGAGAAAATCGGGACGATCCAACGGAGTGGCTCGAAGAGAGGAGAAAATACTTGGTGCCAAAACTCACTCCTGGCTCCCCGTGCTTATCACATATGTTTCAGTGGCACAACTCATGTGAATAAAACCATCGGTGTTTGGGCTGGGAAATAACTTTTCGTAAGAGGAATTGGTCCTCTTTCTTTCTCCTTTTTCGCATCCGATGCCCACTTCTCCACACCGTCGTCTTCGTGGGTTGCTTGGCTCCAGCAACTGGGCCAGAGGAGAGCAGCTCTCCCCCGGAAACAGAGGCGAGCGCGAAGTCCTATTTCGGCACAGCAAATGGTCAGCCCACGCCGAGCGGTGCGGGCTGCTGCGGCACTCCAGCGGGTCGGAGCCCTCACCCCGCAGCGCCCCTCTCCCGCTGACTCCAAGCACCCCTTCCCTCTAGAAAGGTCCAGCCGATTCCCTACACCCCCAAATTTCTTTAATGAACGTGAAGCCAGCCCGGAGAAGTTTCCTGTCCCCGGCTCTCTCCTGGTCATGGGAAGGGTCCCACAAGTGTTAGTGCCCAGTCTGCTTTTGGAGGGGGGACAGGACAGAACAGGTTTGTCAGTGTGGTACCTCGGGCTGGGGAGGAAACGCTTCAAAGCACAGAACGCAGCCTTTTGGTGCCTCCAGCACCCGGGCCCTTGCCGGGCCGTCTGGCCCGAGCCCTAATTAAGGCTCAGACCTAATGAGCTGGCGCGGAGGAGTGAGGGCGCGTCCTTTCTTGGCGGCCTGCCGTGTGCAAAGTAGAAATCCCAATGGAGAGAAGTTTCCCGACTCTTTCTTTCTTGCATGGGAGAAGGAGGGGTGCGAGTCGCGGGGAACGGAGTGAGAAGAGGCTAAGAGAGCAGCGGGGCCCGGAGCTCTGTCTGGAGCTGCCCCTCCCGCGGAGCCAGAGAACGGGAGAGCGCGGGCCCCGCCGGGGCCCGGGCTCAGCCCCAGTGCTCTGCACAAATCCACCTGTCATCCTCGTTGGTGTGCGTGTGGCTTTCAAGTCAGTAATAACAGTTCGTTCTTGTAGGGCTAATTCAGATTTCTACGACATTGCCTTTTTTATTCAAATATTTATTTATTTATCATATCCGCCCCCCGCCCTTCCCGACAGCTGATTTGGTCTTTTAAAGTGGAAGAGAATAAAGCAGTGTGGCGGAGGGTGGGAGCCTGGAAAAGCAGGACTGCTGTGACTGGGACAGGCACGCTATTTAGCTATGAGAAACAAGTGTCTGTCTTCAAAATCCAAACAGCGAACTGTGGAGGGTCGGGCCCGGCCGGGCCGCTGCCTGCAGTCCCGGCGCGCTGTCAGCGGTGCGCAGCGCCGCATAAACACGTAAATGAGGGAAATGGGAAATGCCAATTAATTCGCTGTGCTCGGGGTTGGGAGAACCTGTATTCCGCCTTTGGGTACCCACAGGCGATCCTCGGCTTCCGTTCCCGCTTTTCTCTGGCAGGATAATTATGGTGGAGGACGCGCAGGCCTCCTGGCTTTCTTCTGGCTTCGGGCACTTGAGGAACAAGAAAAAAATGCTCTAAAGCAAGCAGAGGCGGGGAAGTGCGGTGGCTGCTTGGAGCAGGGATGCCTGTGGGGGGGGGCGAGGCAAAAGAGAGAATCTGCCCTCCCTGATGCCATATCATCCCCCAAGCTTTGCCGTCCGGTTTTGTGCATCCTTTCCCCCACCCTCTCAGCAGGACAGGACGCGGCTCTCGGGAGACAGGACCGCGGAGAGTCTCGGTTTGCTTCGGTACCCGTGGGCGAGGAGCGTGTGCTGCCCCGGGCCCCAGCTCCGACGGATGGGGCTTCTCCAGAGTAGAGCCGGCTTCGGTGCCGGGCTCTGGGCTCGGTTGGTGCTAGCTCCTCTTAAGACCCCAGGCATGTGTGCCTTCTCCGGGCCTTACTTTAGAAAAACGTTACCATTTTCTAGGGGTCGTTTACCCCGTGTATTTTTGATTAAATGACTGTTAGCCTTAAGCGATTGATAGGACATTCAACAGGCTTTTCCAATCACCATTCTTTACTTGGTGGGGTTTGGTTTTTTATCTTGTGGATTTGTTACTTGTTTTGTTGTTTTCTCAATGGGGACTCTCGGTGTAGGTCAAAAGCTTGCTTTCTAAAGCAATTAAGTGATATTTTAAAAAATGGTATTAGATACGTCGTGATTAATACCATCTTGTAAAAGGTCTGCACCAGGAAGAAAATATTTGGTGCTTGTCTGTAGATTCTCTCACCTACTACCTACTCTGAATGCGTCCTGTATCTTCCAGCGTGTCCAGCCCACATGATTGCAAATAGGCCTGTTTTCAAATGGAAATAAGACTTCCAAACTGATTATGTGTATTGAATCGGAATCACTCACTAGATCCTCTTGTATAACATGTATTGAAAAAGCATGATGGTTGCACAGCTCTGAAACTGGCTCCTTCTCATCTCAGGGAGGTTGATCTATTTTGCAACTTTTTGCCATTTGTGAATGTTTCAGCTAGATAATTACGCTACCATTGTGGAAAGGTGATGCACTGACACAAACACACACGCACACACACACCGCTACACACATACACACACACACACACACAGAGCCACCACCGCGGAGCCTATTCCGTGCACAGTCCACAGAGTTTCACGACAAGAACACGCCCAGCCTCCTCATGGCAGCACAGCTTCAGTTTCTCGCCACTACCACACAAGCACGCCGTGTCCCAGCGTCCCACGACCGCCACGTACAGCCTCCCTGTGACACCGAGCACAAAATACACCCCGAGCTCCACGGGACCACACAGTTCCCACGTCTGGGTTTCGTTTCGTGAGCCACTATTTAAAGACAAGCAGACTGTGTATGTGTGTGTGTCCATGGAAAAGCCAAAGACAGGGAGTAATAGCTATTGCTCACACACTGAAGAATGAGGACAACCTCCATGCAAAGGTTCCATCTATTGATACGTAATGAGAACTTTAAACCCTGTCATATCTTCAAAAGAATAATGCATTCAAATTCAGAAACGTAATTTAAAAGCGAGGAGAGAAAAGCGGGATCTGAAACGGGAAGAAAGTGGACAGCCCCGCTCGCCCGAGGAAGAGCGAAATCAGTGGTAGGAAGCGGGGCTTCCTCGCCGCGCCCCCCGCGGCGGAGGGGAGCAGCCCGGCCCCGCAAAGCCCGAACTACCCCCCTCCCACCTACTACCGCCTCTGTTCGCCCAAATTTCTCAGGTGCTTCCTCGGGCATTGCTTTCCCCTACCTAAACCAACCAAACGAAATCCGAGCTGGGATGGGGTGGGGATGCCCAATCCTGCCTGGCGGAGCTCGGGGAATCCCCGCGGGCCGGGCTGACCGGGCAGACAGGGGTCGAGGCCGCCTATCCGTCGCGAACCGCGACGGCAGCGGCGGCCCGCTACCACCCAGCAGAGTCCCGCGAAAGTGGCTGCACAGGAAACCCCTGGCAGCGCAAAAGATGCCAGTATCGGAACCTATCCTTCGTCCTTCTCCGCACTCGCACAGTACCTTTGCGAAGACGCAAATTCGTCCACCACATCCCGTCTCGATCATGTTAGGGTTACCGCAGAGGTGCCATGCACTTCCCTGCCATTACCCCGCTAGACAAATGTGGTGTGTGTTGCAGTGACGGGGCAGTACCGGGTCCCCGAGCCCCATGCCACTCTCCCTAGCTATGGCAAGGCGCCATCGGCGGACACCACCTTGTCAGGGCGTTTGGGAGCAGCGTTTGGACAAAAGCCAAAGGGTTCCTGGCCCGACGTTTGTAGCCCTCCCGCCTGGGCATCTCCCCAGTGCCGAGGACGAGAGAGGCGGTGGGTGCGCACAGCTGGATCTGCCCGGGAGCACCTGCAGTCTGGCAGCCTGGCAGCGCAGTCAGAGCCTACCATAGCTGGCGTTCAGAGAATACAGAGGGAGGCAGTCGCTGCTCTCGACTGCCTGCAGCCCCCGAGCGAGGAACCCCGCTGGGCTGCTGCCGGCTCCCGTGGACAGCGCAGCCTCCGGAGCTGAGCGAGAGCCCGTCCTCGGCATGCAAGGGATCCCACGGCCGTGGTTCAGAGCCCTCTGGCAATGGGCAGAATCGGAGCCGTTCCCCTCCACAGGAAAGCGACACCTTAGTACCGCCGGCTGCAACTCTGGCCGTGCCGGCTATTTTTGGGAGACGACGGGGCTCTGGGGGAGCCGGCCCCGCTCAGGCGCTGCGGGACCACCGCCGCCACCGGGCTGGCCCCGGCGGAGCAGCTTCACTGGGCCAAGGCGGAAAGTCGCGGGAGGGTTTCCGCAGTGTAGAATAAGAGCGGAGCAGAGACATAGGCCGGCGGGCAGTGCTACTTTCAAAGTAAGAGTTTTCCCGTTCCTGCCCGCCTCTGCGCCCCAGACTCCGGAGTATTCGCCGAACACATCAGCTCCTAGATACTGCATCAGATGCACACATCTATAGATATCATGCCTATATAGACGCACATATGTCATCCATTTGCTTTTTTCTCTCTTCAGCGAGCTAATGCAGACAAGAAGTGCAAGGGATGGGAGCTTCGAGCACACCACTTCGCAGCAAAAGCAATGCGTTTCTTAAGTAATACCCAGTTTAAAAGCAAAAGCCAAGACCGATAAGGTGCTGAAGTAAAATATATTAATTTTAAGAGCTTCTCTGAGAAACAGTAGCACGGAAAGCAAAAAGTTTAAAGGAACAAATGCACCGAAAGGAACTCCGGAAAAAAGTTTCCTAGAGCCACATTATTAGGTCAATAACACGCTGAAATTACTCAGCCACTTCAGCAATACCTTTGATATGAAGCAAAAAAGTCTGTTCCCCTCAAGATTCCAGGTGTCTGTAAGTTTGTCACCTTCTCCCACGTTATTACTTGCCCAAAGATGCTTGATCGAGAAGAGGAACCCCAGCGAAATCCACGAGAAGAGATGAAAGTGAAGATCTCGTACCCTGCTTAGTTTTCTAAGCAATGCAACTATCCTTTCATTAAAACAAACAAACAAACCAAAAATAAAACCAAATACACCCCACCAAAACCAAATCACAAACCCAAACAAAGAAAGCCCCCCCAAAAAAAAACTCAGACAACCAAAACCCCAACAAACCCCAACAACCCACTTCGTGTAAATGCGCTTTATTCTTTTCCTGCACACTTTAAGGCGCCCCTGTATCGATGAAGCGCTAGTGATAACGGTATAGGGAGTTCTCATTGAACCAATTCATTAAGTCCTATACGTTCACTAAAATCTGCCATGTAAATTCACTTGATAAAGAAGCATGAGTTACAAAGTGATTTAAAATTACTCGGAAAGTCCCCCTGTGTTTAGCGAATAGATATTTATCTTAGGAAAAAGTTCTCATCTCATTCAGATATAATTGCTAGCCTGAGATATGGAGTTAGCCAGCAAAAATAGACCTAAGTATCTTGGTAAATATTTTTAGACTACACATTTTTAACCTTTTTCCATTTCTATACCCCGGCTCAGGACTGTAGATTTACACCGTCTTTCGGAGATAATGCAATATGCCATTTATATTTTTTTTCTCAATCTCTGTGTCGTTAAAATAAAAGTACCAATTTCACTCTTTGCCCTCCCTCTAACAAAAATCTTCACATTGAAGATTAAATGTAGTATTTTACGTTTTCATCTATAGGTTTACCAAGAAATTTTCTGCGTAGTAAGTTGTGTTAAGCTTCAAAACGGATTTCAGTTTCTTTTTACATGACTACATCTTATTCACCGTCTTATTTATAAAGCTGACCAGAAGCCTTCGAGAGAAAGACATAGGATATAGAAAACTTTGACCTTACCTGCTCCCTAATGTGCTTGCAGCCAGAAAAGGGAGGGGGTAAAAAAAGTAATTTCGTATTATTCAGCAATCTGCCAGGGACAGTCATCTCTCTACCTCATAGGAACAACCGCACTGGATCAGATCTTTGCTCGTGATACATATAAACAGTATTACCATTAACTCGGAGTTTGGAGGGGTTTTTTCTCCCTGAAGGGGATCATGAGAGGAACAGCGGGTCAGACAGAAAAAAAAATATTTCTCAGCTTTGCTTCCGACACGGCCATGAAAGGACTTAAATTCTTCTGAAGTCACTCAGTCTTTCCTCTAGACACCCTTTGTAAAGGCTAAAGGCAGCCGTCACGACAAGTTGGACCGGGACTGCTTTCCCGGCGAGGCCCCTCTACCTGCGCTGAGCTACAAAACCCCTAAAATACTATTTTTTTTTCCCTCCTCTCTCTACCGTTGCAACTTCTCTTGGTGTCATCTCAGAGCTGTCTCAGATTACATTGTTTGGGATCTGCACTTTGTCTTAAGGCCCTGCACTGCCTTTTGAAAGAGATGTAGGCAGTATATTTTGGGGTAGCTTCTCATCCCTTTCTCTCCCGTACGTACAGTGACACCGCCGCGCCGCGCCCGTCCGCTACTATTGGGGCCGCAGGAGTGCTCAGGGCAAGCCCCGCCGCCGCCGGCTCCCTGAGCCAATTCTCCCGAGCATCCCTCTTGTTAACAGTCTGCTGTGAAACAAACAAAAAAGCCAACAACCCACAGCCCGATTTAGTATGAAGGAGCAAACATGAAGAAGTCTTTTGCTATTGTTGCTGTTGTGACCGAAGTAGTGATGTGGCTTTGTGAGGTTTGGGGATTTTTGTTTTGGGCTGGGTTTGGGTTTGGTTTGGGGTTTAGTTGGTTTTTTTTGTTTGTTTTTTTTTTTGTCTTTTTTTTTAATTTATTTTTTCCCCCACAGCCTGCTGTGCCACTACATGCACTCTTCATGGCACTTAGGCATGAACTCCTATTTCCAGCAGAAAAAATTGCCCTCCGCGATTCTCCTGCACTTACAGGCAGTGCCAGGCAGTGAGGCAGTGGGAGGGAATAGCCATTCTTCACTAGAACCTTTTATCTCTCAAAATACAGGGTGCCCATGGTCTAGCGTTCATAAAGCAGTTATATTGAGAAACACGCATCTCTTCCCTCGTTTCAGATTTGAATCATGCTGCCCCTCCCCTTCGCCATCTCATTATCCAAGTTCTGAATTGATTACCGGGAGACTGAAAATCAGCGCATTGGAAAAAAGCAGAAGTTTAAACGGAGGCACATATATTAATTAAAAAACTATACAGTGACTAAGTTGTCGTGAGTGTTCTCAACGGAGACTGAAGACTAAAATGTGTTTACACTCCCCCTCCCCGCCCCCCCAAATATCTTCATCCTAATCAAGGCATAACTGGTTTATTTTAAAAATAAATTATAAAAGGCAATATCACAATGTGATTAAAAAACTCCATAAAAATGTTAAAGAGCAGTTTGTTTGCATTTCTCCTGATTGATATGTAAATACAGTTTGAACTGTGTTTGCTCCGTCTCTAGTGCTTAATAAAGAGATGAATTCACCTTTCTGTGGAACAAGTAAACAGACTTTAAACTAAGCCGACATCAGACAAAGTGGAAACGAGTTTATTTAATCGAAACTAAATCTAGTTTAAGAAAGATAAGTCAGTGTACATAATAATCCATTACAGTAATTACACCCACCACCAAATATGTGTTTATGAGGTTGCCGAGACACAATAAAATAATTTATTTCCCCCGAAGTCTGTAATGAAAAGTTACTGGTTGGATCTCTATCAAACATGCTAACTCTAATATTGGGGGGCGGGGGTATAATATTTATCGGCTGTATTAATGCCTTCCAATGCTACTCACTTTTGAACGTTCCTGGGTTTGAAAGAATGCAAACATTCATTACATCTGAATGGGAAATGTCGACTTAACTACAGCACTTTTCTCTCAGTCTGGTACATAAACTCCGGGAGAAACTAACCCTAATTTTGAAAAATCCTTAGAGTTAACACTGCTCTTGTTCCCTCCGCGGGAGCTGGCAGCGCTGCACCACGGACCAGGAAGCCCCAACACTTTTTTGTTTTAGCAGAAATAACAGCACTAAGCTCTGGACACTCCACCGCGCCCTCCCCCACATCATGGCCCATCCCCCGCCATGCTTAACATGATGCTATAGATCTGGAAACAATATTCTCCGTAGAAAAAGAAAAAAAATATGGAATATTCTTTGGATTAGTTGAGAATGTGGCTGTATAAAGCAGGACACAATATAAAGAACGAAAGGTCTCGAAATTCCTGTTGACACACGTGATGTCTTCCAATTAGAAATAAGAGGGAGGTGGTCAGAAAGATTCCGATAATTTTTTTCCTTCCTTGTATTTCCCTTCTTCTCCATCCAGACTAACACTTGGTGTCCCACTGACATACGGCTATCGGTTTAAATAAAAGACTGGAGCTGTCAAAAGCTGCTACTTAAATTGGAAGTTGGGTTCTTTCCATCCCAGGCAAGTAGCTTCCTTTCACTTCAAAAATATTAGGTGTTCCAATCACTGTGATCCTCTTCCGTCGTTTAACTGAGAGGATTTGAAAAAAAAAACCCGAAACCGAGTAGTAGATGCAAAGGAAAACACGTTACGAGGTCTTATATGATGAGGGACTTCTTATTTTGTTACACTCACAAAAGGGATATTTGAGACCTGAAAGGTAGTGAATTACAGAGATTTCAGACTCGTCAGATACGAGCTGTTTAGCTTCATATGCTTTATATATTTACAGAAAACTTAATACCTAACTGCCTTGCATTGCCGATAATATTTACCTTCCTACCAACCGCCCCTCGGTGTCTCGGCCAGGCGCGCACCCACCCACACCCACCCACGTGCGCGCACACGCACTTTCTCCTCATCTCCTTCTTTACAAACTTCCCAAATAGCTACGCACCACTCCCCCCCCCACCAAAGAAACAAACAAAACCCCCTCAAAACCCACGAGAAAAAGAGCACCCGAAACAACCAAACCCCATCTGTATTTCACCGAGCCGCAGGCTGCCGCTAACCTCCGTCTGGGTAATAGGGCGGGCTGCGTGGCCGTGTGTGTGCGTGTACTTGCGGGGGTTGGGTAAGTGTAGAAAATTAAACATAGCCTGATAAAGAAAATTAATTCAAACTACATGTCGTACACAATAAACTATCTTTTTATTTTGATTATAAATAAGGTGACTGTACTTCCCTTGAAATACAAGTACATAGGAAAACCTGGTAGAAATTATTTTTACAAGGTATTAAAACTGGACGCTCTCTTAAAATCGGCCCCATATTCTATACTGACAGCAGGTTCTTCGTTATTTTTCTTTCTAGTGGTGTTAGACTTTTGCTTTCTTTCTCCTCCGTACCTTTGGCATTTGAATTTCTACTCCCGGAATACTTTGCTTTCTCTAGCAAGAAGTCGCTGAGGTGCCCCTTGCCCCCCTCACACCGCCCTCCCCTCAATATTCAGGCTAATGAATTTGGACTCGATCCCTTTGCATTCGAATTAGTGAGTCTCACACGTTTGCTTGTCTCGTTTGCGCGATGAGGACTGATCCTGTATCCCGTTAACTCACTGGCGCAGCTCCCCTCTGGGAACAGGGTCCGGGGCCTGGGAGGGGCAGTGGCCTACCGGGGTCTGGCAACATCCCGGGTTGTTTCTCCATCAAGCGAAAAAGAAAAAAAGAAAAAAAAAAAGTGCAAGGAAAGGAGGGTCTGGAGAAGAACCGAAGGGAAATAAAAAAGAATATTCGTACTGTGTATAATTTATTAGAAGCTTCTTAGGATCTATATTTAAGCCAAATATCTACATAAGTTACAACAGGAAAAGGCGACGTGCGCAAATAACAAACTGCCAGAGGATTTACGACGGGGCGATCAGTGTCCATAAAAAAGATGGGATTGGTTTGATTGATTGTATTTTTTTCCTTTTCTTTTTACAACAAAATATACAGGCTACTAAAAACTATGGGTTTAGTCCAACTTTTAACAGCATTATACAGCTACAGGTTCACATCAAACGTAAGGAGGAAAATAAAAGCCAAGCCTTTGATGACTCCACGTCTCCATCCGCTGGCCCTGGCGGTGGGCTAGGAGAGACCTGGGAGGGGGAAGCTGCTTCTTGTGTCTGGGTGACGCGAATGCGGTTTTTTTTGGGGGGGAAAGCCACCCCATCCCCCAAAATCTCTGTATTTACATGCAAGTCCTAGACGCTGGCAAAGTGTACATCTGAAATCCAAGCCTTCGGACCATGCCTAATGACGGTCACCTTTCTGCAGACTGCTCCACGGTTATTAGTCAGAATACTTTAAACACCCCATACAACTTTGGGGGGGGGGGAAATAAAACCCAAAACCATCAAGAGAAAAAACAAAACCAAACAAAAAAAGTCTCTCTCTCTCTCTCTCTCTTAGAGGTCCGCAGAGTACCACTCAGTAAAACGAGGGGAAGGGAGAAAAGCAATTAAAAAAAAAAAAAAGAAAAAAAGAAAAGCACACAACAATTTGGAGAGAACAGAGATTTGTGTAACTGGGAAAATCTGCTTTTTTTTTCTTTTTGCCTTTTTTTTTCTTTGTTTAGTCCTTTCACCAGGTCCTACCGTATAGCAAGGTGGAGCAAGACATGGCAGTGCCATAGTCAGAAGTAGAAGAGTTTAGGTGAGACAAACTGGAGACTTGACTCTGCAGAGAGGAAGGGCTGGCCGAGTGCTGTCCCATGTCTGGAGACTGCCCCGCACTGTTTGTCTGGTGGCTCTGATGCTGTCCGAGGCTGTTGCCATTGGTAGCCACTGTGATCGTTGTAGCTGCCTGCTGCTGATGGCTCTGGATAGCTGCTGTGGGTGTGTTGGAGCCTGCTTGGCAGGGCTTGCCATCCTTCACAAGCACTGGCACCGCCACCCTTCTCGGAGATTGCTGCTGCTGGCAGGAGCCATTCTCCTGTTGCATCTGCTGCTGTGCAGCCTTGTCTTTGGCCTGGCGTTTCATCTTGTAGCGGTGGTTCTGGAACCAGATTTTGACCTGAGTTGGAGTGAGATGTATCATGCTGGCTAAGTGTTCCCTCTCCGGGGCGGAGAGGTATTTTTGCTGCTTGAAACGTCTCTCCAGCTCGTAGACTTGGGCCTGGGAAAAGAGGACCCTCCGTTTCCTCCGCGGCGTGCTCTGGAGCGGGGCCATGCTCTTGCTCACGTCTCCCAGGGACCCGAGGCTGCCCATGCCGCCCATGTTCATGCCCGAGGACGGCGCCATGAAGCGGGAGACTGCAAGGGAGAAGGCGGCACGTTTTAGGCGGCTTGGCTTGGCCCGGCCCGGCCCGAGCTGGGCCCCGCGCTCCGGGCAGTCCCCGCCGCCGCCGGCCCCCAGCGGAGCTCCGCAGCCCCCCGGCAGCCCATCCCCGGCCTCAGGGCGCCCGCGCTTCTAAACAACGACTATGAGTTCCCGGAGCAAGCAGCGGTCAGCGGGACCCCCTTCTCTCCCGACCCAGCCCCGGTGAATAAAGGCGGCCAGTCGCCCTTCGTCCTGCCCGGTAGGGGATAGCCAAGCAAGTTCCTGATGTGACAGCGCGGCTGCAAGCGGCCACGAGCAGCGGCTCCGCCGGAGCCGGCCGGGGCGGACTCTCCCGCTCCCCTGCCGCTTCCCGGGACGCGGTCCCGGCGGTTTCGGCTTCCCCTCTCGCCTGCCCGGTGCCGGGCGACGCGCAGGCGAACGGACACCGCCGGCTCCCTTTGGGCCCCCGGGCTGCGCCACTCCCGCCCCGCTGGACGGCGAGCCCCGGGCTCCCGCTGCCCGCCACCGCCGGGCTTCCAACCCCCTTACCCCACAAAAGCAGCCGAGGGAGGCTGACATGCAATCAGCTGGGGTGGAGGGACCGGGCACCATCCTCAGGGAGGAAGAGGAATTTGGGGGTGGAGGGGGATGCGTATGAGATTTGGACCGACTTTTGCCCTGGCTCGGAGCCCCCGGCGCCCGCTGCCCGCGGTTTGGCGGGGCAGGTGCGCGGCCACCCCCCGCCGGCCACCCAACCCCGGTATGACTTACTTGAGGAGAAGCGGGGGTCCGGGTTAGTGCCGTACCATCCTGTCGCTGAAGCACTGTTCCTCATGGTGTCCTGGTAAGGCGGCAGCTCGCTCATGTTGCCCAGGTTCCCATTGCAATAGCCCCCCATCGTAGCATGGGAGAGCTGGGGGACCCCTGCCGCTGTCATATGGTAGGCGGCAGTCACTGTTCCGTTGTGGCCCATGGGGTGCTGCTGCATGGCGGGCTGAGAAACCTGAGACTGTCTGTAGGCTGACAAGGGAGCCCCCAAGTTACTGCCCTCCATGCCCACTTTCTTGTAGCTTTCCTCCAAAGGACTCAAGATGTCAGACACTGAGAAAGGAGTCGTATGCTTTGGGCTCATCGACATGATTCGGCGGCTGGGGAAAAANTTTTTTTTTTTTTTTTTTTTTTTTTTTTTTTTTTTTTTTTTTTTTTTTTTTTTTTTTTTTTTTTTTTTTTTTTTTTTTTTTGCCAAATATTCTGGTGTTGCCTTAACGCCGATCTTGTTGGATGTACACGTAACCGAGTGGACGAAGTCCGCCTTAATTGGATTGAGTGGAGGCTCAGGGCTGCCTTTCGTTTGTTTTAGCCAGACGCCAGGTTTTAGGCTGCCACCAGAGGCGGGGCATAGGCACTAAAGCAACAAGACAATAGAAGCCTACATCTTGCCCAAGATAATTAGCTTACATGCTGATGACAAGGTAAACACCTTTAAGTTTTACTTGTCAGGATTTTTTTTTATGTCTTAAAAAAAAGAAAAGAAAAAAAAGAAAAAAAGAGAAAGAGGACGGGAGAGAGAGGGAAAAAGAGAAAGAGACCCTGTGAGCACAACTCATTTTATTTTTCTCGGAGGTAGCAATATCGTGGACGGGAAATGGAAGGCAAGGCAGAAAGACCACCATTTGACTGGATAAAAGGATTTAAAAACAGCTCCCGGGTGGCAAGGTTGTCAGCCCAGCCTTTGTGAGAGCTGCGGAAAAGGGGTGGAATGCCGGTGAGCTAGAGGACCGAGTCTCCCTCTTCCCCCACTAAGTTTGGTCCGGAAGGAACCCCTCCGCCGGGAGGGCAACTTTCCGGAGAGCAGACCTTTCCCGCCGGGCCACAGGTCCCCGCGCCCCGCACTCCCCGCACTGGATTGTCAGATGCCCCGGCCGGCTGGAGCTGAACAAGCACTTGGAGTTTAGCATCTCGGGAGCACTTTCTATGTCTATGTGCTAAGTCACCCAGTGCAAGAATCGTTTCTCTCCCTAAACCCAAAAGTTCCTTCCACCTAGGCATTTTTTTCTGTATCTCAGGGACAGGTGGAAGATGCAAATTTGCAAAATCAAACAGTAATTTAATTTCCTGGGGCAAGAGACCGATGAAAAATAGATTAGTGCAAAATGTCGCTTGTTATTCTCAAAGGCAAAGACTCTCATAGGCACTCGTGGTCCTGCTGAACCTGAAGCTGCTTTCTAAGGTTATTTATACAGCACGGGAGCTGGATGGAGAAGACCTCTCAGGTCATCTGCTACACGACCTTGCCAATGAATTCCCTGTAGTTTCCAATAAACTGCAATTTCTGGCACTTTCAGATCTGTTCTCGGATCCGGTGTGAAAACAAAAGCGATCCATTCACAGCTATACACACATGTACAGGCAGCCAGCAGTTAAAGTCCCTCGGGTCTTTGAAGAAATCTCCCAATGCCTAATGTCTCGGAAGCTTATATTTCGGGGTGATCTGGGCGGAGGAGAGAAACCTCCCCCGAGCGTTTCACATTTCGGCCTACAGCCCAGGCAAACCTAGTTTAATACAGCGATTACCTGAGTATTAAGAAAATTACAGCGGAGGTACAGTTAACCCTGGGACTTTCAAGTGTCAAGTAACTATTTAGTAATTGCACTTGTAAATATGTTTGTGCTCGGCTGGTTCGTGCTTAAAAATGCAAAAGTGCACTTGCTACCCGGGAATAACTAAATATCTTTGTCTAAAGTGGCAGCATGAATAGCCGGTCGCTTTGTGACTGTGCTTGATATTAGTACATAAGGATCATTTTGCTTCAATTGGGAGGCTCTCATTCACTAGGCAAGAAACCGTTTAGGAGAAAGTAGGTTCCCGTATGAGAGTTAACATCCTTCAAGTGTGAGCCTCAGTCTTGATTACACTTTAGAGCTCTGCAAGAGGTGAGCTTTTCCACACAAATATAATCGGGGCAACTTTCCTTCAATCAGGTCTCCAGCTCTCTTACATCATCTCAGCTTCTTCTTTCGGCACCAGCTCCCTCAAGGTTGAATATCCCGAAGTGGGCTTGTTGTGAGTCTGCTGGGTCACTAAAGGCAGGGAAAGGCGACTTTGCTTTTACCATTTCTCTTTTCTTTCAAAATCTTACCATCTTGTCTTTCTAGATCTCTGCAGCATTTCTTTCCCCCCTGCCCCTTCTCCTTCTCCTTTCTGAGCGTGTTTTTCAGTACGGTCTTTGGTTTTGTTCCTCCAGAGCGACACTCGACTTTGCCTTGGTGGTTTGGTTATTTTGGGTTTGTGTGTTTGTTTTTTTTTTTCTTTTCCCTCCGATTTTCTCAAACACATCAGCTTCGCGCCTGTTTCATGAGCGTTAAAAAGAAGAGGGTGGATAGAAGGGAAAAAAAAATAAATACCACAGGATCCACCAAAATGACGCTGCGGTCGGCTTTAATCAGAGACCAACGATGGCAAGTGGCCACGCAATTTGTGTGGCAGGAGCAGAGACTCCTTTTCCACCCAGGGAGTGCGAAGTGGGGCAGCTGGAGAGACCCCAGCACCAGCTCCGGCGGCCGAAACGGGGCGCGAAGCTCTGTGCGCGGGGGCGGGCGAGACGCCCCGCCACACTGCGCCGTCCCTGGAGCGCCGCCGGAAAGACCCCTTTTGCCGCCGGCTGTGGCTGGGAGAGCTTTTTCATCCTCCCACTCGAATGAGCACAGGTTAAATTGCCTCCTAAACACTGCTCGGTTAGGTTATCCCGAGAGAGTCCGGCCTTGGCTCTGCGCGGGGTCTGGGAGAGGAAAGTTAATGAGAGAGCGCTTCCATCACCTTTGCTGGGGAGCGGGTGACTTCTGAATTAGGAATACACCAGGACGCGTATAGGCACAGATATGCCCCGCCGGGTCTCGACATCACTTTTTAGCCCTGCTAGATCGATTCGGTGAAGCGGAAGCAAATCAGCCTCTGCCCATTCTTTCCCGCTTCAAATGAGAATCACACCGCGGACCAGGGGCAAGAAAACTTCTTCGCTGCTACCGTGTCCCGTCGCTCACCCTTTTCTTTCAAAGCCTCCACCCGAGTTTCGTCTGACAGAGATGACTGCCCCCAGACCACGGGGAGGGTGGCCGCCCCGACAGGTTCTTTGCCTAGGCTGCCTTTAGTGATGTGTCCGTTTACCTGGTGATGCTGCTTAGTAAAACACTCGAGTTAAAAAGAAATGCTAAGGAGGAGAGCAAGGAAGATGAGATGCGTTTTGCTTGGTGGAAGCATTTTCATGAGAAAGGCACAGTTTTCACCCCGTGTTTGCAGAAATGCGGCTACACGGGCGTCCCTTCAATAGCTTCTGACCCCACACAATCCTTTTGATAACACTCGAGAGGTGGAAGAATGGGAGAGTTTGTCAATCAAATGGTGCCAATCCCAAAGGAAACGGTGCCACCAAGACCGCAGCGCGTTTCCTCATCAACTGGATTGCGGGGGCTGGGAACTCAAGGATCAGCTTTTGAAAGTGCGCACAGGGCTCTCCAAAGACAACAATGTCTTTTTTATACGAGCTGCTGTGCCTCCCCAAGGGGAATCAAATGTGCTCGGCCAGCCAGAGCTGTCGAAGGCCTCGGAGGGCAGAGGGGAAGGGTCCCACGCAACCCGCAGGCAAATTCTTTCTCAACAAGAAAGACGCTTTCTAGGCGTAACTTTTTGGTACAAAGACTTAGGTACTCCAAGCACCCTATGGGTCAGTACTCGGGTGCGTGCCTGGTTCCACCAAGTCACCGGCACAACGGGGCACCTCCTGTTCAGTCCTGCCGCCCCCTGTCTCCGTGCTGAGGAGTCGGCCCTGCCTGCAGTTGTACAGCCCGGTCTGCCGAGGGGGCAGGGCTCTGCGACGGGGCCAGCCGTTCCTGGAGAGGCCCGAGGAAGACATGGCAAAAGCAGAACTGCTTCTTCTCCCCGATCATCAGCACAACTCTAACATATCCATAGAGAGACGTAAAGGACCATCCCGAAGCCCTGCACCTTGAAAAAGGATACCACTGAGGCAGCTGGCCGTAACTCTTCCCTCTACACTCACCCCAGCGAGCTCATAGAAACTTCATCTGATTACTTGTGCATGTCGATGTAATACACCCTTTCCCCCCATGCCCACCCCACAAGGGAAGATGTGCCCGGCACACCTACGCCGGGAGCGGAGGTTTCCTCAGTGATCGGGTAGGGCGGACTTGTGTCACTCCCGGCCGCGGGCTGGGCGCTGGGAGCCGCTCCCTGCCTGGAAAGCACATGCTTGGGCGTGTAAGGCAGGAGTCCTCCCAGAGACGCACCTTGCGAGCGCTCCCTAGGCGTGCTGTATGTGTGTGTGGGGGGTGGAGGGTGGGGGGAAAACGCCTACTGTGGCTCATGGGGACAATTCCCCTGCCCTGGTTATCTTGTTCGGGTGGGAGAAACCCCTAAATATACCGGCCGAAACCTCTTCCCCTGGCGTGGGAATCCAAGGCAATCAGCGAGAGACCACCAAAGGTTAAAGCGCAAATCCTCACCCCTCCGCAGCGCACGCACAGTTGCTCCTCCAGCTGCCCAGGGCGTGGAGCATCTCCCAGCTGGGCGTTCTCGGGGCCCCTTCGCCACAGGTTCCTGGTGGCCCCACTCAAAAGGCTCTGTGCGAGCGAGGGCAGCGCTGCCTCTGCGCAGTTCTTTTCCCTCCTTCCCCGATTCCTGGCGGACGGCTAAGCCTTCCTGCCCTAATCCTTCGACTCCCTCCTCGTCCTTTCCTTCGCCAGGCCGTTCCCGGCCAAGAGGGCCAGGGTGGGGCCAGGTGCGGGGTGCCAGGGCAGGGCTGCCGGAGCCGCGGCGGCGGGCGGAGGGCCGCCGTGCCAGGGCGGGGGCGGAGGGGCCTCGGAGCACGCCTCGGCCCGCCAGCCCCACCGCGCCCCTCTGTGGCTGTCCAGCGTGGGGACCCGGGGGAAAGGACTGTTTGTAGGCATGGGTGCCCCAGTAGTCTGGGGTGGATAGCAGCAGCACTCGCGACAGTGTCTGACCCCCTCATCTTGGCACAGATATTGTCAGCAGTTAATACACGCCCTCCAAATTTGGGTCCCTTAGTGTCAGCAGACTCACCGCCGCGACACTGTCAGTACACATAGACAAGACTTATCGTTGTCCCAAAGCATTTTTGATACATTCAAGTAAGAGGTTATTTATGCGGAGGATTTCTGGAAGGTAGGTGTTGAGACAATTTCTGGAAGGTAGGTGTTGAGACAATTTACAAAAAGTTAGTTTGTAGAGATAGTTAAAAATGTAGGCATGGTTTACAAAGATACAAACTCATGCAAAAGTACTTTTTATTGGTATATGCCTACAAACAGAATCCCACTGGGATCTACTTATTTGCTTTTAGGTATAGCTACGAGTATAGTACAATAGATAGCTTAGGAGTTATGTGCTTTTCTCTGTGTTCCCAGACATGCCTACACACACACATACAAGCGTGGGGGTGCATACCTCCGGCAGTGGCTATGCATGAGTATATATTTACGCATACATTCACAGTCCTCCACCCTGTCGTCTCTTAAGTGTTTCAAAAAGGAACTCAGCTTTTAAGTGGGTCACCTGGCCGCCCTCCCTTCCCCTTCCCTCGCCTAGGCCCGCGGCCGCTCCGGCGCCGGGGAAAAGGGCTGTCGGCTCCCGGGTGGGAGGCGACGCGGAGGCGACGGACACGGACCTGCCTGTGGGTGCAGAGCAGAGGGGCGGGCTGGGAGTTGTCCCCCGGCATTTGTTTTACCGCAGCTCTTTTTCTGTTTCTGCGGCAGTGGGCGGCGTGGAGGGTTGTTGCCTACTGCCGCCTGGTTTGATCTCGAAGCCTTCCCCGTGGCCCCGGGCCGCACCACCGAGGGGCTTGGGGAGCTGCAGCCTGCCCTGTGCGTGCTGCGGGGCAGGGGCTCCGCGCCTTACTCGCTCCCTCCCGCGCCCTCGGGGCTGCGCGGACGGCGCACTGGGCCGAGCCCGGGGGCGCTCTCCTGCGCCCGCCGGCAGTATGTACGCTGGGGAAAGGCGACCTTTCCCCCTCGACCTTACCCTGGGGGTAACCAAAGCTCCCTTTTATTTTCAATGTCACTTCGGAGTTTGTCTTTTGTTCCCCGCTACCTCTCGCTTCCAGGGATACGGGCGGCTCCCCGCTGGCTCGAGGAGGGGCGAGCGGTTGCAAAGATATGTCATTTACAAACGACAATGGAGTCCTTTCGACCAGCCCGGGTAGTGCCCGAGCTTTATTTTCGTGCCGGGAGGAATGGAACTGTTTGTTTTGCTTTTGTTTTCACAGCAAAACTCGAGAGCAAGTTACCGGAGGGCTGATAGGAGCCCCGGCCCTTCCTCGTTGCCCCAAGCCGGGGCTGCCGGGCCGTGCAGGGCCACCCAGCTAAGGGCCGACGTATCGGGTGCGTGCACAGGGCAGCCCGGGAGTCGGCGCAAATGCCGTGGTTCAGGCGGATCTGTCCGCGGATGCCCTGCTGTCACTGACTTCGGAGTGATCGAGTGCTCCGGTAATTGCGCCTAAATCCTTCTCTGCCTCGCTTCTGCTTCCCACTCTGCGGCTTGGTGTGAGCTCCCCCAGAGGCTTTAATTCGGAAGGAAACAACCAGCTGTTTCACTGCGCCCCTCGGCGGGGGCCATCACTGCAAGGTGGGGCGCTGCACTTGTTGTCAGCCATGCCCCTGGAGGGACGCACACGGGCCGGACCCCGCAGGCCCCAGGACGGAGGGACCGAAGCAGCCTCCCTCCGCTGGCCGCCGGGGAAAGCGCAGCGCCGGGCCCGGGCCGCGCGAGCTGGGGGTCACCTGGCCTTTCTGACTTGCCAAGACAAAACCAAATAAATGAGGAAACAAATTGGGATTTTGCTCAGTCGTCCTCGTAGGAGACCAGTGTAATTACGTGGATATTCGACCCTCTTCACTGTGCGTTGCTCCAAATCTAGAGGAAAGGATTAGCTTCTTTTAATGTTGCTGCTGCTCCTCCTCAACACCCTCCCATAGAAATAGCTCTACCTCTGAGCAGGATTCCTCCCCTTTTCTGGGGAAAGTGCGATTTGCCTGTTCCTGGATCAAGAGGAACTGTTTAATAATTTGTGCCCGTTCCAAGTGCTTGCTTTTAAGCAGCACCGTCAAACCATTTCAGATTGTGCTCTTGACAGTTCACTGTCACATACACAAAAGATTTTCGCTCAAAAACAGCCTGTTGGGAATAACTCTTCCTCACTTGCTTCCTGTGTCCTGAGCCTGTAGCCCATGAATCCATCCCATGAGGGCTGCTTTCAGTTCCTGTTCTGCAGGGACAGCCTGATTGCCCCCCATTCTCTGAGTGTGGGGAGTTAATGTGCAAGTGCCATCTGGGGCTGAAACTCAGAAAGGTAGAGATGAATCAGTGAGCTGGCCTGGTAGGGCCACAGTGACCCAACCACCAGCTATGAGTGGCAGGTGGATTTGTTTATTTGTCTTGTGAGCCTTAGAAATCAGCATTGCTCCTGATTCTTTAAGAAAAAAAAGAAAAATAAAAAAAGCAGTCAAAGCAATCTGCCTCGATTTTCTTCTGTTCCTTTCCTGGAAGAGAGGACACAGAAGTCTCCTGTGCAAAGAGGTCCATTTCAGAAGCCCAAGGGCAATTCTAGTGATGTTTCAGAAGCCCCCTTTTCACTTCATGGGAACCAGAGTCTCTGGGAAGATCATGCCCTCAGTCTGGCTAGTACAACTGGTAGGTCTAGTTAAAAGCTGATGTAAAAAGCTGCAACACAAAGGAAGCCATTTGTAGGGAAACTCAACAATGAAGTTTATTGGTCCTGCTACCAAACCCATTAACAAAGCTATACACTCTGCAGCATTGTTTCCTGGGCTGGGTTTTGTTAACCAGCCACTGACATATATATATGGCCCAGGGTGCTGATGTAACAGGTGCATTCCTCTTGCCAGGAAAGGGTTTCGCTCAGTTACCAGTTTCAGCTAGTTCAGTTTCAAATACCAGTCTTTCAAGAGTTTTCTGCTGTAAATAGGGTCTCAGAAGTTTATTGTACAGTGAGATATATGCATAGCATACATGCCAGAGAAGCTCTGCTTGAGCTATGAAACCTGTGTGCCACATAAGGAATTTGACAACTCTGACAACAGCTCTCATTGCCTCTAAGTCTATGGGGCAGGAAATCCTGAAGGCCAGATCAGGTTCCATCAACTGGACTACCCTACAATACTCTGTCTTTCAAAGAGTGCTTTAAACCCAGCATATGTGGCTGTCATACATAGCTATGGAAGCAGAGTTCCTCTATTTTATACTAGGAATAGAGATGGGGGAGAGTGAGTTACAACTGCTTGCAATACTGAATTACTACTGGGAGGAATGGATGTCTGTGCTTTTCTGTTACTACATGTACCCCCATATCTTTGCTCAAACATTACCGTTTTCTCTCTCTGGCATTCACTCTGCCAAATACGCTTGCTTGTATGAACTGCACAGTGTAAAATATAGAATCTCCCAGGATGTTTTTCTTGCCAAGGAAGGTGAAGCAAAGGGTTCATCAAAATGTTTCACTGTTTTCTTCTTCCAAGAAGAAGCAGCAACTTGGCAAAGAAATGACACAGCTGGAAAGGGAGTTATTGCCCACTCTTGCAGCTCTGGGAAATACAGAACTGCTCCTAAATTAGCCAGTCTTATTGTAATCAGTTGATTACACAATCTGTTGTGTTCCAGTAGCAGCCTCTCTTCCCTTTTGACATGTTATTGATCTGTTGAGCAGGATTCTTTGGCTCCCATATCTCTAGAGGATCAGTAGCACAGTTCCACTCGCAACCGAGTGCTGAGCAAAAGCTTTCGCAGATATAACAAGACATGGGCTCAGCCTTTCAGAACCTTTCTTCCTGGAGTTGATCGGTTGTCAAGAATGGAAAGAATGAAGTTCACCTTCAGGTTCAGTTGTGTTGAAGGACTGAGAGTTGAGAAGCAAAACCAAAGCTTCATTTTATTGCAATCTGAAAAATGCACCCAACAAGTTTCTGAAAGTCTGGAAGTGCTTTATCGTTGAATTAGAGCAGCACTTTCTATTCAAATAAAAATTCTAAAATATATGCTAAAACAAGTCCTTGCTAGCAGCTCTATTTTCCTTTTTCCTAGATACTAGTCATTATTAACATTGTAGTAAAGAAGACACTCCATGTAGCAGGACTATCTTCTAAATTACTTTGGATGATGGACATAATGTAGTTAAAAATTTCACTCATCTTTGCCCTGTCATAAATGAAAGCACATAATATACTTATTCAAAAAATAGCTGACCATAGACTTAGGTTCAAGTTACATTTTCAATGTAGAAATGTTTATGCTGAAAAAAACCTAGATATTTTCTTGGAAGTAGTTTAATCATGTAAAACAGTGCATTAATGGATTTTGACTACTCTTTGGTTTTTAAAATAATGTCCCTTATAATTAGTTGCTTTATCATTCCTTTATGTGCCTTGCTTATTTTGAATTCCAGGGAAAGAACACTGCTAAGCTGATATAATGAGATAATATTCTTCACTGACATAAGTAAGGCTATGAGATTGACTGCTACCCACATTGGTAATTATACATGCTCCATTTCCACAACTGAAACCAGAATGAATGCTCTACTGTCTCTGTATAACACTAACTGAAAAAAAAACGCAAAAACAAACCCAAGTGAGTAGCTTGTTTACCTATTAGTGTTGGAGGAAGCGACCTCAACTGGCTGTCCTTGAGTCTGTGGAGTCAAACTCAGCAAGCACATAGCACAGGACTAAGGAGGAAGCCATTTTACCACCTACATACAAAACTAGTGTGCCAGATCTGCCATCCCACAGGGGTGTCACCTTCGGATTCTACACACCCTGGGAAGGGGCCAGAAGGCAGGGAGAACATCACAGATTTCTCCAGTTGTGAGATACAAGCTTTACAGGTGAACAAAATTGATGCTTCCATCCCATCTCATCTGTGTGAGCTCAAAACACTCTGTGAATATCAACAGTTTTAGGGTGAGAGCTTATTTTGACATGTTATAAGAGGCAAAGATGTAGTCCATGGTCATATGGGAAATAGATGGATCCAAATCGTAAGCGTCCCCTTCTAGAAATGTGTTCTGACTAATAAATGGATGCAAATCCACCTGCTGCCTATTTGGCCACAGTGACCTCACTGGCAACACAGATAGCACAGTTTGCTGTTGAGACTGAGAGGCAGAATTTCTGGTTAAAAGTACATGCACAGTCAGAGCAATTTGATGCTGCAGACAGATGAAGCCCTGAGCAGTCCCTGTGTCTACACAGTAGATAAAAAAAGGTTGAGAGTAAAAACACTGTGGTGACCCAGTAGCTCCACAGTTCCTCCTTGTGTGACTGCAAGCAGGGCTGCAAGGCTGTGCCTCAGAAATGTATATTGCTGTTGCCTGCAGGCAGGAGTCTGCCCTGCCATTTGGCCCCCTGTGGTACAGGACTCCCCCAGAGTGAGAAATAAGGATTGTGTTTAAATTCAGTGGGAAGAGCTTCTGGTACTTACAGCATTTAAAGCTTGCACTGCAAAACCTATCAAAGAGCACTTGCTTTTCATTATTGCATTTTGGTGCCTTTTCAGTGAAAAGACTTGGTCCTGAATGCAGCCTGAAAACATCAAATGGAAATACATATTACATGAAACAGGGGTTTCCAAACAGATCTTGCTTTGGGTACTGCTTGCTCCAGCAGTCCTTGCTGCTGGCAGGGATGGCAGATGGAGCTCTTGACATTAGCTGTGACCAGGGCTCCTGACAGCAATGGTGGCTGCCAGCACTGACTTTGTACCAGACCTATGCCTCATCTTACCTCCAGCTCCTCATCAACCCTTCCTAACATTAGGATACCAACCACAAGCTTCCTGATCTTTCCCCAGACATATTGTATTTCCTCCTCTTCCTCCTACCACTTTCAGCAGTTTCAGCACTGGCAGTAGATTGGAAAGATCTGGCTTTGGTGGCAGAGACTGTGGGACAGCTTGCAAACCTGTGTCAGCCTGACTGAGCATCTGGGCACCTTTCTTCATAACAAAGAGCAGTCTGAGTACAAGCAGTACTGCACAGACTTTGTGCCTAGGAAAATTACGAATTACAGAGACCAAACACCTCAGAAAAAAAAAAATGAAAAAAAGGTGTCTGAAATATTTGTACATCTGTGAAATTTTGGGTTCTGTAGAAACTTTTCAATGAATTTTGGATGCTCAGCTCTCCATGGACTGTTCTTTGCAAGGCATAACACTTTGCTGAATGTGCAGCCCCTTTAATTTCCAAACTTCTCTAAATATTCCTTTTTGAAGTCATTATGCATCCTGCATTTATCAAAAATAGCTGGAAATACAGGACTTTGCCTTTCTTTCAATCTGCATGTCATTCCTTTACAAAGCTTGAAAATATTTTTTTTCAGGTGTTTATTCATTTTGCTGTGCCGTATACCTAATTAGACTATTCTGCTGCAGATTCAGAAATGAGAACCGTTCCACCTCCCTCACATCTAACTTCATTTCTCTTCAGTTTCATTTCCCTCAGGGTCACTGTTAGGTGGTGATATGTAGTAAAGTCTCCAGTGAGGTGCTGTTTCTATTAGCTTTCCTCTTCAGAGGTGGTCAGAGGTCTGAATTATTATATGGTTTGTTTTCTTGGCTACTTAGAAGATAAGGTTTGGTTCTGAACCTGCTTCTAACAAGACATACTTCATTTTTGGTATTTATTCCTTTCCTAATAATACAGGGTCTCTTACATGTGATTTTAAAACAAGAAGTATGCTTTTGTGCATGATTTTTTTTTTTAATCAGCATGCAATACTATTTATATAAAAATGAATATAAAAGGAAGAAGAAATCACAGGGCAGAACATAACATGTACATCCATGCACCTCTATTAAGAAGACCACAAAGAAGGCTCTCAGACACATCTACGTGAAATGCAGTTGGAAAGCAAAAAATATCTCCTCCTGTGAAGCTCAAAGTGTTTTCTGTAGATGAGTAAATGTCTAAGCTCTGTAATAAATGATGCAGTCTGTTCAGTGGATGTAAACTTTGCTAAATCAAGCATGACTCAACATCCAATGTACTTTGAGGGAAGAGAGGGGATGACAAACCAAACATATCAGGTTCCCATTCTGTCCTCAGTGAAGGGTCATTTGAAAGTTTGTATTCTTTTGTTCACTGTTGTGGTGCTGTTTTTCTCATCATGAAATTCTGACATGTATATTACTTTGTTGCACTTCATATTACAAGAGTGGCTATTCCCTTAAAGTTAGTATTATTTAGTAGCTTTACATTGACACTTTACTTGAGGCCCATGGTAGGGCTTTGTGAGAGAAGCTGAAGAGAAATGGCCCTTTACTTCACCATCATGGACCTTGAATAAACTTTTGTGGAAGTGTGTTTGGAGACAAATTAAGGCTAGCATTTCAGGGGAATCTATGTCCCAGAAGTTTGGAGGAGAAGGTTTGGACATGCAATGACTGTTACTGGAAAATCAGAATTATTGCTCATATAGTCAAAGCTATAAATAAGCATCATAACTGGGGTGAATTTCAATCACCAGATGGATTTCTTTCATCTAGTTTTGTTGATCTTTCTATGTTTTGACTGTAAATTACATTTCCTACTGTTATGTGGTGGGCTGACCCTGGCTGGAGGCCAGGTACTTATCAAAACTGCTCCATCACTCTCCTCTTCAGGCAGACACAGGAGAGAAAAAATACCATGAAAGGCTCACGGGTTGAGACAAGGACAGGGTGGGATTACTCAACAATTATTGTCATGGATAAAACAGACTCAACTTGGAGGAATTAATTGAATTTATTAGCAAGCAAATCAGAATAGGATAATGAGAAGCAAACCCGAATCTTAAAAACACCTTACCCCTTTCTCCTTTACAGGCTTAACTTTATTTCTATGTTCTCTACCTTCTTCCCTCCAATGGAGCAGGATGACGGGAACGGGGGTTAGAGTCAGTTCATCACATGTTGTTTCTGCTGCTCTTCCTCTTCAGGGGAAGGATTCTTCACCCTCTTCTCCTGCTCCAGAGTGGGGTTCTGGCCATGGGAAACCGTTCTTCACAAAATTTTCCACAGTGGGACAACTGTCACTGAGCTTGACCTTGGCCAGCAGTGGGTCTCTCTTGGAGCTGGCTGGCATTGGCTTTATCAAACACAGGCAGAGCTGCTAGCATTTCTCACAGGAGCTCCCTGTGTAGCCTTCCCCTGCAACCAAAACCTTGCCATGCAAACCCAATAAAACTTATGTACATTTAACCAGATAAAGAGTCATCAGTAGATATTACAGTATAATTAAACATGGCAAGTTTAAAACTGGATTAAACAGTATAATTGTCAGCAGATTTATTCTTTTTTTTCTGAAGTGGCTTATTTTTCTCTTGAGTAAATCTAATTTAAACTCCCTAAGGGTGTCATTTGCCCACATTTTCCTCTGTTCTACAGCTTCTTTGGTGGATATCATTGCCTAGCTGTAGTCATGATTACAATCTGATGTCATAAAAAATTGAATTTTCTCTCCTACAAATCTTCTTTTCTCCATTTCAATATAGAAGAGAAGCAAGTCTCAGATGTCACGTTTTTTTTTTTCAGAGAGAGAAATTTTACCAGAACTCCTGTTGTTTAGATAAATGATCTGAATTCAGGAGAAGTATCAAATTCTTCTGTGAGAAATTTCAGTTTACAATCATCTCAAACTTAATAAAAAAACCCAATTGATCTGAATTATTAAAATTGTTTTGAGTAACTAAAAGCCTGTGTAAAAATGTATTAGTCTGCTTCCTTCTGGGGAGCAGAAAGTTGTGGGAAAATCCTCTCAAACTGTATATCTGAACATGATATATTTGGACAGAAGTCTGCTCCCTCAGATAAGCTAAGTAGTTGATACAAATATTTTCCTCTTGTATGAATAACTGATGCTCGTTTAAGTAGTTTATTAGTGTGAGAATGGGAAATCAATCATGTCACAACAGCAGGACTTACTGGGTTTTATTTAGCATCAGGAATGTTATGACTGCTTTCCATGTGCTGAAAGGTGTCTGATCTGCCTTTGCCAATCAATGTCCACATTTGTTATCTGTCAGAGAATGGTTTCATTCTTAGCTATTAGGGGATTTTGTATCCAAAGCCTAACATGGCTTAGATTCACACTAGAAGACATAAAGCTAGAAATGAATGTAACTGGGAAACAGCTAGAATAAAATTTTAGGCCCCAGCTATAGATGTTATGTACCACCCATCTGTGTTTATAGACACCCTAATAATATAGACTGCAGAACTCTTTTGAGCAGTATAGTGTGATCAAGCCATATTGTTTAATTGCATTAGAAAGTCTTCAGATAATCATTATGCTGAGCTGACTACATTATTCATCACTGCTCTGGCAAGACTGAAACTTCACCAAAGGCAGAAATCCTGCTTCTCCTATCTGGGCAATAGCCCTTGTTTCCCAGAGGGATGTTCCTGAGTCTTATGAGGCCACCTGTGATACAATGCCAGAGACTGACATGGCATTCTAGGGCTTAGAACAGAAAATCTAGCAGACCCAGGGATGTGGATCTCAGGACTTTTAAAATGTATCATTCTATCTCTATTGGTTTAAAAATAATTGAATAAGAAAGAGGTAGCATTTTCTTTTTAGCCATTTTTCCCTCCATGTATATTTGTGTCTTTCAGTCTTTTTGATAGTATTGTTGAATTTTACAGTAAAAGATGGTCTCCCAAAATGCTTAGTCTTCAAAAGGGAATCAGAATTCCTCTATCATTTTGGTCTTTTATTTAAAAACAAAAATCCAGTGTCTCATTATCTTTTTATTTGGTGAACTAGATTCTGTACCATCACTTTTAAACAGAGCATTGTGGACTACTATGGATAAGACAGCCCACAGACACAATATAAACTGTCATAAAATGTTTGCCAGCTTCAACATACTATTACAGTATGAAGTTCCTTTGTTTCTCATTTTCAAGCCAACAGCTCCAGAGATGCATAGGTAAACATCTTCTCTCTTTTTTTTTTTTTTCCTCAGGAAATGGTTTCCACCAACTTTTACAGTGAACATTATTAGTTCTATACTATAATGTCTCTCTTTGGATTAGTTATCTCCATGAATGCTCCTCACTTTCAAACCTTCCTGTATTTGTATACATACAAAATTTCTACTGATCTCATATGTTTGTGTACACATAGAGAAAGGATAGAGATCTGGTAGTCACCATGATTGCAACTGACAATATGATCATTTTGCTTCTTTCTTTACCTTAAAATGCAACTCAGTGAATCAATTTTAAACTTCTTTTCTCTCTGCTTTCTTCTGCTTTTATCTGTTACTTTCTGTTCCTAAGCCTCTTTGTCCTCTGCATGCACAAGTGTTCTCTCTCTTGTTTGTTTTTTGTTGTTTGTTTGTTTGTTTTTTCCTAGAAAACTGAGGAGACCAAATAATAGTCCAGGAGAAAACAGTCTTGTGACCATGAAGGACATATAGTTGCAAAGTATGTTTCTATTCCAAATCCAGTTGCATGTCTACTTGTAAGAAACACACAGAAGTGATGAACCAGACAGAAAAGGAGTAAAAGAGAAAATGGCATATATGAGTAAAAGCCTTTTTAGAGGAATGGATTTATTTTGGCTTCTCACTGGATGCATGAGTTCCTCAAAGGGCCTATAAATGGTCTTGAAAGTAAAAAGTATGGACATTTCTCTCCAACCATTTGTGCAGGGCAAGGGACATGCTAGGAAGGCTTCATGTGCTGAGATATGCTGGAGAAGGGAGGAAGCATTGCAATATGTGTTTCCCTGGCATCAGCTCTTCCTCAATGTATCCTCCATGTATCTCCAATTTATGCATCTGATGTACAGGTTTTGGATTGACTCCAGGTGAGGTACCCGAGCTGCTACCAGTGCCCATTCATCTTTACTCAAGGGCAACTGTCCTCAGACTGACTGTAAAACTGGTCATAAACAGCTCATTCTCCCCCTCACAGTGCCCGAGAGGCATGGGATCAGATGAAGAGATGCTATGGCTGCCAGCAGCCTGATGAAGTACAACTTGTAGCAAGGAGGCTTCCATGGAGACCTAGGGGTGTATGCTCCTTTTGGTTGTTAGTCAAGACAAGATTTTCATGGGGGACTGAGAGAAAATGTGCCTCTTCCAATGTCTAGGACATGACTCTATGTGACCGAAGCTTTGCTTGGATCCAACGCCAAGGAAAAAAAAATCACCTCCAGTATCCATCTACATGATAAAATCCCTCTCAAAGTGATTGTATAAGAGAGGAAGATGGAAGATTTCTACTTTTAAATAATCTATATTCACATGTTTGTTTCAAGGTTAGTTTCTTTCAAGTAATCATTTCTTTAAGTTTCCTTCTTGCCACTTCTCATTTATTTGCCATATCACATTCTTCATTTTTGTCTTCAGAAAACATCAGGTTTCCTTACTTTGTATCCATGTGCTTAGAAGGGTCAAAAGGCTGGAGTCTGAAGGGTAGGTGCCTGGAATATAACTGTATTGACTTCGGTAGTTACTCCAGGAATGCTTGAGAAAAATGTCAGGGACAAGTTATTTTTAACAAAGCACAGCCTATTGTCACAATTTTTTAAAGCTTTGTGACACAATATAGGATCTGTCAGACAATGTTAATTTTTAGAGAGTACTCTTTTATTGTTTGCAACCTTCTGCTAGCTGAGAACTTTGTTATTTTGTGGGTTTTCTCCGTCTCATCACCCTGTTTTGCAATTCTTTTCTCCACTAGCCCAGACTAAGAAGCTCTCCTGAATCACTTCTTCTGGTAGCTTTGATGGTTTCCTGTGACTGCCTGCTTTATTTGTGTACTTACAGATGAATCATGAGTAAGAGAAAACAAACATGAACTCCACCATTTCCACTCCTCAAATATGCAATTTTAATGAGCAGTAAACTAGTTGGAAAATACAGTACCAGTTTTCATTATATTATCTGTGTGAATTGCACAAAATAGCAGAACTAGGTGGGAAACATGGCTGGGTTGTCTTCTTTTTAATTAGAGGACCAAGATTCCTGAGGAAATATGAATGAGATCACTAGTCCCTAAAGTTAGTACCTTCACCCTGCTGTGCCTTTTATACAGCAGTTCTCTTCTTCCTTGGCCGCTTTTGAGACTGTTGCTCTGCTGAAGATGATATGCTGGCTGGAGCAGGGATAACCAGAGCCCAGCACAGCAGACCCTTCACTGAACAGCATAGTCATGGTCACCCAATTGTCTGGCTTAGTTGTGTGGTTTACACACAGTAGCATAGCTTCAAAAGCAGAGAATTGATTATTCCTTTTCTAATGCTTTATCTTATTTGGGATGGGTTTTTCATTGCTTTCCCTGAGGGTTCTTCTCCCTCCTCTAATGTTTCCAAGGTTAAACCTATTTTTTTAATTCTATTGTAAGACCCTACTTTTATTCACACATTTATTATTCCATCACTTTTAGCCATGCATACTCTGTGTTTCATATTTTTGTGCTACAGATGCCCTGGTTTGCCCTGTTGTACACACCTACGCTGTGAGGAGTTGACTCACCATAGAAATACTCGCTTCTTTGTATTGCCTATGAAATGCAGTTTATATAGTTTTCTTTGAGTAAAAATCTGCACATTGATATTTCAATCTAGTACTTTGAATCTACTTCTTTTGACCAACATCAGCATCCTTGCACAGTGATTGCTGGAGGACACAGCAGTGTTCAGACACTCATAGTGGAACTGGCCAGGGAGTTGAAGGCTAGCTTCTTTGTCCTTTCTTCTAGCTCATCTCTGTATCTTTACCCAAGATTGAATCTTGCTGCCTTTTTCATATGCCTTTATTAAACACTTTGTAACTTTTTGTTTTCTTTTGTTTGTTTGTTTGTTTTTCCCCATCTATAGAAATGTAGCCTTTGAAATTACATTCTTGGGCATTCATGTGTTCCCCAGGAATCAATGTTGGGACCAGTCCTGTTTAATACCTTTAGTGATGATCTGGATGAGGGGATCGAGTCCTCCATTAGCAAATCTGCAGATTTGCTGGGGGGGAGTATCAATCCCCTGGAGGGTAAGAGGGCTCTGCAGAGGGACCTGGACAGGCTGGATAGATGGGCCAAATCCAGAGGGATGAGGTTTAACAAGACCAAGTGCTGGATCCTGCATTTTGGCCTCAGCAAACCCATGCAGGTCTACAGGCTGGGGACAGAGTGACTGGTGGCCAGGCAGAAAGGCACCTGGGGGTACTGACTGACAGGAAACTGAACATGAGCCAGCAGTGTGCCCAGGTGGCCAAGAAGGCCAATGGCATCCTGGCCTGTATCAGGAATAGTGTAGCCAGCAGGACCAGGGAAGTGGTTCTTCCGCTATACTTGGCACTGGTGAGGCCACACCTCAAATACTGTGTCCAGTTCTGGGACCTTCAACTTAGGAAGGATATTGGGATGCTGAAATGGGTACAGAGAAGGGCAACAAGGCTGGTGAAGGGACTTGAACACAAGTCCTGTGAGGAGAGGTTGAGGGAGTTGAGGTTGTTAAGCTTGGAGAAGAGAAGGC
>VWZF01002319.1:322251-350467 GCA_013396755.1 Sclerurus mexicanus | reverse complement strand
TGGAGAAGAGAAGGCTCAGGGGAGACCTTTTCATTATCTACAGCTACCTGAAAGGAAGTTGTAGTGAGGTAAGGTCTCTTCTCCCAGGCAACCAGCAGTAGGACAAGAGGGCACAGTCTTAAGCTGTGCCACGGGTAGTTTAGGTTGGACATTAGGAAGAAGTTCATAACAGAAAGAAGGATTGGGCATTGGAATGGACTGCCCAGGGAGGTTGTCGAGTCACAGTCCCTGAGGGTATTTAAGAAGAGATTGGATGTGGCACTTAGTGTCATGGTCTAGTAGGCAGGGTGGTGAGGTCAAAGGTTGGACTTGAGGATATCAGAGGTCTTTTCCAACCTAACTGATTCTATGATTCTATGATATACTGCTGTGAAAATTCACATCCATCCTCCCTGCCCTTGTCTTGCCCATTCTTTGAAATAAAACCACAAACATAACAAATAAGATTCCTTTCCTGAGTTTGTACTTCTTAATTAGCATTTTTTTTTCTAGATTAGATGGCTCACCTGCTGTTCATAACACCAATAAGACAGTTACAGTATTTCATTAGTCATAGAATAAGAAGTATTTGTTGACAGCCAGTTTCAGTTAGTACTGTTAATGTGTGTGTCATCAATAGAGGGCAATTGAATAGCCTTGAATAGCCTTGTTGTGGGCTTTCCTCCTTTCCTCCACATTCTGCACCTTCCATTTTTTCTAGATCAGTCTTGTATTTTTATTTCTATCTCCTGAGATGCCTTTAATCCTTTCATATTATACATCAGTATAATATGATTTCCCAGCAAATGATGGGAATATTTCCCAGGGAAGAATCCTCTGCAATGTCATCAGTATGTTTCTAATATTTTTTTTCTAATCACACTACAGATAGTAAATAAAATCAATAAAATAAAATCAACTGTGTGTGATTGGGAAGAGAAAAATGCTAGCTATTGAGTCCTGACTACATCTCTTGGGTTCGTCTTCATGGGTGACAACAGGTAGCATTTTTTATAGAATTTTTATCATTTTTAGGAGTCAAACTTATAGTGATATGATCCCTTGACTCCAAACTTTGCTCATTTCATCTTTCATAAATCTAAAGTTGATATCTGTATTCTTTGGGTATCTTTAAGGCTCCTGCCCAGCTTCATACTGAGATAGCAGCAAAAGGGAGGACCTTTGTCATGTACCATAATTTCTTTACTTGACTCTCCTGACATCAGAGGTCTGTGCTGTGGCCTTACTGGAGTACAGGCACTGAAATCTTCGTGCAAAAATCTCATTCCTCAAGATTTATCACTTTGAGTGCACTTGATCATGTCCTTGGTTATCAATGTACATATCTCAAGGATTGCTTTCTTATTGGTCTGTAAGTATGGCTACTCACAGGGAATTTTCAAAGTTGCCTCAGGCAGTTGTTCAAAGAATTCCCATATATCTTACACATTGTGAACTTCTTTATAGGTTTTGTTTTATGTGTAATCCACTTCCTTTAATGGAGCTGGTAAAAAAATGCTAAATATAATTTTCTTATTCCTGATGGACTTCTAAAAATCTCAGTCTGAATAACCAGTCATCTCAGACTCTAAGTTAGCGTGGCACATTATCAAAGCACTCAAATAGAGAAAGTCCCATCCTGTGCTGTTTGACTTTGGTAGAGTGACTGAAGCATACTTTAAACATGGGACAAATAAGTTCCATATCTCAATGGTTTGAGAGTTGTAGTCTGTTGAGCTGAATCAATTACAAATGGAGGGTCATTCAAAGACAGCAAAACATTTAAACTGTAATTTCTCATTTTGCAACAATGAGTCAAATAGCATTGCACAAGCTCATCTTCTACACGTTTTTGTTCAATATCTATGGTTTTTAGCACTGGTGGTGTTAGCTATGAACACGCAAACCCAATACGCATGTTACATATTTATTCTATTTCAAGGTCAAGATTTCCTGAGAGGATAGAGATATACAAATAACTTACATTTGATATGACTGAGTATTCAAGCAGCAGTGCTATTGTGAGTGATAACAAAAGACAAAATGTAAGCCTGATACTTAAGGCCAGAACATGTTGTTTTTCAAATCTTTTGTATTAATATGAAGGAATAGAAAGTTTATCTTCCAAAAAAAAAGTCTTTATTTCTCTGTATATTTAGTTCATGATATCAGCTTTACAAAATGATTCAAACAGGTTTACAATGAAAGAAAACACACTAATGTGCCTACAGTGTTGAATACTATTTCTTGATATACATCAGTATCCAGAGGTCGTTGCTTTCTTGTCAGAGGGAAATCTGAAGCACCTTTTTTTGTGTTTAATTATATGATCCTTACATTTCAGTAAACAAATCCTGACCTCACTTAGATGCCACTTTAGGGCTCTTCTTATAAAAAATGGCTGTTTTGGGGTTACCGCTGCCATTTTGTTGTCATTCTGTATGCATGCATTGTCATCTTGAGTTTGGATTGTAAAACTCAAAATCTAGTACATGTTAATGAACATTAGTGTGCACAAACACTTCTAATTTCTTTGGCTTCTGCTAAGTTTAGAATGTCATAGTCAAGCTAAGATAATCCATACTAGAAAGATACTGCCCTATATGATTTTTTTTATTCTACCACATAATCATCAGCTTTATGTGAAATCATTAAACAAGATTACCAGTTTTAAAAGATTTTTGCATGATTTCCTTCATCTAGGGCTGCATTCTGCCTGAACTAAAGCCCTTTGTAGGGGAGAGGATCACAACATATTCATGGGGCTGTAGTGCTCATGAAGCTGTGGTGAATGGCATTATCCTGGTCTTATATTGTTCCCAACTGTACTGGGAAAAGTAGTAATGAGTGGAATTTTATTCAGGTTCATGTCCAAAAATGTAGCACACTGCATTGGCAACTAAAGCTCCCAAAACCTTACAGCCCTGTTCAGTGAGGAAGGATAAAAAAAGGATACAATTTTTCTGCTGACCTTTTCTCTTTTCCTTTACCTGTGTTTCCAAGGAATGCATTTATTGAAAGTTCAGAGGCAAGCATTAGACCAGGCAGTCTGGATAGTATTTGGCAACTTCTATTGGTGCCTAGCTGCCTCGCGTGGTTAAGCCATGACACTGCTGAGGTGACTTCAATGACTCCCAAAAAATGATCTAAACAAAGTTACTGACTAAAGGCAATAAATTCAAGTATCTTACACAGCATAATGCTTAATTTGGCATCAAAGATTCAGCACTGGGACATGGCTTTGGTCAGTTGGTGGTCTCATATCATATCCATTGATCTTCAGGGGTGCATTGATTTTGCCATTCCTATAAACACTTAGAAAGTACAGAAACGTATGAAATTACCTCTAGAGTCTTCCAAACAGGAACGAGACCCAGTACCCATGTCTCTTTTTCCTCCCATCAGGGATAAACTCCAACTCAAATAGACCTATTCTCTTATTTCAACAAGCTACCGATAAAGAGCATTAACATCTATTCCCACAACAACGTACAAAGAAGGCTTGCCGCCTTTGCTACTTTTCAATAGGTGATGTGTGTCCTTGGCATTTGCCAATCTGTTGCAAATCTTTTCCTTTTGCTATTAGCATGCAGCTATTAGCATGGCCACATGCTTGCTTCCATCCATCAGCTGCCTGTAGGGCTAGGAACCTTCCATGGGGAGCAAGGAAGGAAATTTGAAAGGGATGGGAGAAAAACTAAATGTTACTTGGGGAATGGTCTCTGGCTCATGCATGAGCAAATCCCAAACCATACTTAAAATAAATCCTAGCAGGGAGTCAGAACAGGTTCAAGGTTACCATCTCTGAAAAACTGAGTTGCATTTTCCAGGAGTATAGCTATATTGCAATTTTTGCTAACTTACATATCCAAAGAAAGAAAATATTACTGCCAGCTGTCTCAGACAGACAATTCTATTCAAGCATAGAAGTGTCCCCTCTTGAGAATGTTTGTATTCCCAGAGTGAAAATTCAGGGTCATTTTGAGAGATCAGTATGAACCACCCAGGCATTGCAGGATCCTTTCCTTCTGCTTATAAGAAATTCAAGAAAGACTAGTCAAAAAATCAGAAATACTTTATTTCTTTTTGAAAATGCTCATTCCTCAAAACCAGCACTTTTTACAAAGATGTTTTGTCTTCAGTCAGCTTTTGGCAGAAACATTTCTCAGCCCTCTTTTCTCCCAGGAGCGCATTTTATTCCATAGACATGGTGCTTGAAACCAACTGCTTTGCTGTCTCTCTTTCACACAAAAGACACTCTGATTTGGAAGATGTAGTATCCTTCTTTCAGAGATTTCATAGGATACTGGGCCCCAGTGTCACCATCTACTGTGTGGAGTGTTGATCGGCTGAGCAGTTCTGCCGTGCATGGAAAAGCACCAGAGACACCGTGCACATGTTCTTACACACCAAGAAGAGATGTACATACTCTGAGATACCAGGTTGTCTTCTAACATTTGATTTGTACTTCTGTGCTTTGTTCTCACCATGTGGTACCTTGGCTTCCTTGGAGGCAGCTACTCAGAGGCATTATCCTGAGTCTTACCACTGCTACTCAACACTAACATCAGCTTGTGTTGAAGCTAACCTGAGCTGAAGGGCTGACAACCTCCATGTTCCCTGTGCTTATCAAGTGCAGCAAACAGCTCAGCCCTGGCCATTTGGAACAGTCCAAGGCACAGCTAACCTTACATCTGCTCCACAACCTGGTCTCACATTTTGAAACACGCCTGTGTTATTCATAATAATGACAATGCAAGAAATACTATGTTTTCCCCACTGAAAATTCAAAGTTAAAAGCCATCACAGCTGCTGCAGAGGCTTCACCAAAATCCATATCAGCAGTTTCTGTTTTGAAAACGTTTTTTTTTTTACCCAGTCACACTCATGCAGCTGCAGTTTTCGGCAGAGCCTTCTCTGAGGCTGATTTGCCGTTTTCTCTCACTTTCCATTAAAAAAAATCTAGGGCTTTCAACACCTCAAGACTTAGTTTTTGAAACTCTGAAACTGAAGATTAAATATATCACAGCATCTGGCAAAGCTCTGTTAGTGCCAAGGTCAAGTGTGTTGGATTTTTAGATAGAGGAAAGTCTTTGTTCTCCTACGGCATTCTGAATGCCATCTGAAATTACCAAGAGTTACTTGAAACTTGCTGTGTCGGTAACACACTGTGAGACTAATGGGTGCTACCTGATGAATTTGAATTGGTTTGCCAAAGGCAAGAGCAATGGGTCCAAAGATATTCACCTCCACTACCTCCAGGAGCCACATGATTCAATTTCTCCAATCCAAGATCCATGTTCCTTCAGAAACAGAAACTACTATGCAATAGCTGCTCAAGATGTGGAGAAAGAAGAGAGTGGACTCTCATGGGCATTCTCATAAGAGGATTTTCCTTGATGATTTGAGTCCTTCTTTAATAGCCTTGGCTCAACCACAGTGGGAAACCAGGCTGATCCCTGCAAGACTTTACAAGCGGAACTCACAGCAGACCAGGGAAGGTTGTTTTCATGCCCCAGGAATTGTGGCTTTGAGAAAACCTTGTGAAAGAGGGAAGAAATCCATCTTAGGACTTCTACTGATGTAACAGGAGGAAGGAAGGGAACACATCATGAGCTTAGAGCTTTTGTTTTCCCTTTTAAAATTTATTTTTGTGCTGTTTTCTTGGTGGTTGTCACCTAGGAGTGCAGATCCCACACATTTCAGAAACAAAAGGATAGGTGGAAAGGATATTGTTCTCCAGCTGCCCTTGAAACCAAGGCAGAGTACTTTCTAAGGTAAAAGATACAAAAGATACAAAGACTGATTATCTAACATCTCTGCTTGACATCTAGCTTCTGTGTCCCTGTATACCAAAAGATACAACCTCTTCCCTGTTCATTTCAGTCAGTGTCTGTGCTGTGTGAAAGTAATTTTGTAGGGTTTTCTGAAATTCAGTGCATGTAATTTAACAACAAAAAATTGAACCAAAAATATAGTCAAAAATCACTAATAGGGAGAAGACTTCAATGACAATACCCTATCTCTTCATTATTACAGCATGTATCCAAAAGAGTAACACAAAGTGGTCTGAACAAAGTAAGATGAAAATCATTGAATGGTGGTTCGTGCATTTTCTTCTCTCTGATGGCTCCACTTCATTTCTGTTAAGCTGGACAGATATAGTAATTCATCTGAGGGCATCTGTGACAAAATTCCTACTGCAAGGGCTTTCCCAGAGCAGAATCTGACCTGATATAAGATTGTGAGAATATAAGAACTTCAGTGCTAAGTCGGATAAAAGGTCCATCTAGCCAATATCGTATAATAGGCAACAGTAGATATATGAAGGAGAACAAGGGGGTAGAAAAAAAGGTGTAGTGATGTTTCTACAAAATAACCTTCCAATCTCCAGCAACCTGTGCCTCAGAAGTCACCTGAGCTAGACAGGATATTTCATTTTTTAAAACTTTCTGTTACTTGAATTTTTGCAGTCTTTTCCTGAATTCATGTACAGTTTTAGTACTCACAATGTCTTTTGATAACAAATTCTTTTGCTTAACAGCATTGTGTGGAGAACCATCTCCTTCTTGTTTGTTTATAACCTGATATCTGCCAATGTCATGGGGATGCTCCCCTGCTCTTGTACTGGGAGAGGGACAATCATCACTTTCTATTTGTCCTCTCCGTGGCACTCAGGACTTTATTCATGTCCAGAATATTATCCCTCTGTTATTTCTTTTCAGGCTGAAGATACCTCCTCTTGTAGGGAAAAAAATTCATACCCATGCCAATCTTCTCTGAGCCTTTTCCAATTCTGCTGTGTCCTTTTTGAGAAGGGCAGACAGAAGTGTAGGTGTTCAGGATACAGATGATTTTATACAATGGTATTACCTTTCCCTACTTATCCTCCATTCCTTTCCTTGGCATTTTTAACATTGTTTCCTTTAATAAGTGTTGAGATGGCATTTTTATAGGAGCCGTTGTTTTAAACTTTCATTCCTGAGTAGTAATTTCTGAACCCATAATATTATATGTGAAGTTCTGGTAGGATTATATTTTTTAAATATAATAAGTGCATCACTTAATGTTCATCTACACTAAATTTCATCTCTATTTAGTACCCAACCACTCCACTTTGCAAGATACTTTTTAACAGTTCTGCCACCCTACTGCTTGTACTTGAAGCATTCAATAACTGTTAGTTTATAGAGTAAAACATGTATTTAATTAGCATTTAGGTTTAAGAAGATATTCAAATTAAATACCTAACAGAGTTATAACTGCCTCGTCTAGTTTGTCTATTCAGTATTCCCAGGCTACCTGTATATTGCAAATCTGTGAGAGAGGATGAGAACTTTTCCATGGAAATGGCTGGTAATGTGATGGATGAGGGATGCAGCTGGGCATGAGCTAGAGCATCTCATGTAAATAATTCATGCTGTCCTCTTCCTTCACTATAAATAAGCTATGTCCTTTGGTTGTTGCTACAGTGGGAACAGACTGCCCATATGCAACATTGAATGTGCAGGTCAGAAGTGCCTCAGCAAATGTAGCTGACATTTGAAATCAGAAAAAGTCTGGAATCAAACACCTCATTCTTGGGATTGAATATCAGGGGTTTTTTTGGTTGTTTTTGGTTGTTTTATTGTTGCTGTTGTTGTTTTGGTTTTGGTTTGGTTTTTTTCCCCCTTGAAAAATACTGTTTGGAATGAGCATTTGGTGATTAGAAAAGGATGGAGAGCATTGATCCTGCTCTCAGTCTGTGGACTTTGACCCATTAGTTTTTCTTCTCTACCAGGCTCTGAGCTCAAGCATGCCATAGAGGGTGTACACAAGGGATGCCCTTTCCCAAGTTCTCCCTGTGTTACTAGAGTAGCATGAGTACAAGAGAGGAAAGGGGCCCATCATTTCCCTTGTTCTGAGCCTAAACTCCCACATTCACCATGAAGTGGGCTTTAATCTGCAGCATTTCCAAAACAGAGTATAAGAAGAAAATATGGAAGCTGATTAAAAATCAAAAGGAGGCAACCTAGAATTCATCAGACACCTTGTAGAAGCATAAACTTTTCCCCTCTGGCTTCATGGAAGGATTTAACTGCCAGGACGCAAAGGAAACAGAAGCTAATTATCAAATGAACATTGTCTTAGTATGTTAATGAAGCGGTTTTGCTAATAGCGAGAGACCTGAATTTTAATACATTTTAAGAGCTCCTTGATTACGTGTTTGTTAGTTGTTATGATCATTTTAAATTATCTGTGCATGGCTTTATAATGGGTTAAAAACTGTATTAAGCACTGTATTCTAAACAGGCCTTGATGAGGCAGGTGAATAGTGCAAACATTGTCACTAGGAAATTCACTTCAAAAGAAATGTAAACTAGTTAACCTAAAACGTGTCATCAGATCCAACACTCATACTTAGCAATGTAAGTAATTTTTTATGTATCTGCCAGCCACTTCTTCAGAAATGCTTTTTCTCATGAAAAGGATGTTCCAGGACCTAATATTTATTATATCAGTGTTCCTATGTGCAGTATAACAGGTCTCAATACATATTTTGCTGTTGGATTTAGGGGAGGGAGTGAAGTAGTTCTGAATGTACTGAGTTAATCCAACCTGTCTTTGGTAATTATAGCCAAAGTCTGTGGGGCTTAATTCAGTTACCCACATATATATTTATTTTGTTCTTCCCCATTCAAAGAAGCTCTGTAATTGTCTTTAAGCATGTCTGGGGCCAGTACAAAAAAATAGTTTCTACAATGACACCAACATAAAAATGTGTACACCTAGATGGCACTTTTATGTTAGAAGTCCCCTTTGTCTCCTTTTCCATCGATTTAATTTCAAATCAAATCAAATCAAATCAACCTGGATTATTATTCCTTTTTCAGTTTGTTTTCAGCCACCTGGTCAAGATCCTGTGGAACTTGTTAACTGAGTGGGATCTGTTGCTTTTAAATTCATGACTGTTACTAGTCCTCTGGCTTCACTTTTTGCAATTTCATGAAACAGCCAGACAGAGGTATCATGTTCAGACAACAGCCTTTAGAACTTGAAAACCCATTGTCAACCAAAGCACTGGGAAAAGGACATCAAGATGACTGTGTGGACCAAGAGATTGTAGTTTCTGGCAGTATGATGATGGTTTCTGGGGGCTGCTTACACGCTCATGTCCATTTGGATTTTTTCCTTCCATTGTCCTGCTTATCGAACTTTATTTCCTTCAAAGACGGGGTAACCCACCTATCTGATCTAGGACATTCACTAGATGTAGTGTTTTTGGACCTCATCAAAGCTTTTGATAGTGTCTCTCACAGTATCTTTCTGGACAAAATGTCCAGCACACAGCTGAATAACTGTGTTCCACGAGGGGTGAGCAACTTGCTCACATGTTGGGCACAAACACTATAACAATAGAATATTATTCCAGAAGATTTCACTACTCAGAGCTTAGAGTTATTCTCTTAAGAAAGCTTTCCTGCCTAAAAGAAGCATCTTCCTCAAAGAGAGTTTTAATGTTTTCTCCCCCTGCATTCTAGAGAGGCTCTCAGGCTTTCTCTCTGATATATGAGAAGAAAGATAAAAACTCACAGACCTGTTATGGGCCTCCATGCTGAAGGCCAGGGGTGGCCAGCGATGACAAATCCCTGAGGAGAACAGGGACTGTGTCTTTCTCAGGCCTGGTGTTTTGAAGCACCATTGGGAATCTTCTTGTAAGTCTAGTGTTCTCAACTTCAGAAATTTTCCTGCAATCCTTCCTCTGCATGGCATTTCAGGTGTACCTGTGTGTTATCTTACTTCACAAAGAGAAACAGTGAATAAGGTAGCATCAGTCTGATGTCCTGCCACTAGTGGGGTTCTGCAGGGCCATCCTAGGCCCAGTTCTCTTCAACATCTTCATCAATGTCTTGGATGCAGAATTCAAGTGAATACTAAGTGAGTTTGCTAAAGACACTAATTTAGGAGGAGCTGTCTAATCCATCAAGGGCAGAGAGGCCCTGCAGAGACACCTCCAAAAATTGAAGAGATAGGCAATCACCAAGTGTATGAAATTTAATAAGGGCAAGTGCCAGATTCTACACCTGAGATGAGGCAACCCTGGTTGTGAGTATAGACTAAGGAAAAAGAGGCTGAGCAGCAGAAAGGGACCTGGGGGTCCTGGTTGACAGCATGTTGAATATGAGTCAGCAGTGCCCTGGCAGCCAGGAGGGCCAACCCTGTCCTAGGGGGCATCAGGCAAAGCATCACCAGGCAGTTGAGGGAGGGGATTGTCTCTCTCTGCTCTGCATTGGGGCAGCCTCACCTTGGATATTGTGTGCAGTTTTGGGCACCACAATATAAAAAGGACCTTAAGCTATTAGAGACTGTCCAAAGAAGGGCCACGAGGATGATGAAAAGTCCAGAGGGGAAGCCGTATGAGGAGCAGCCTAAGTCATTTGGTCTGTTTATCCTGGAGAAGAGGAGACTGAGGGGAGACCTCACTGTGGTCTTCAACGTTCTCATGAGGGGAACCGGAAGCTGAATCAGGCGAGGTTTAGATTAGATATCAGGAACAGGTTTTTCACCTGAAGGGTAGTTGACAACTGGAACAGGGTCCCCAGGGAAGTGGTCATGGCCCCAAGCCTATCTGGGTTCAAGAAGTATTTGGACAACACTCTCAGGTACATGGTGTGATTCTGGGGGAGTCCTGTACAGGGCCAGGATTTGGACTCAATTATCTTGATGACTCCTTTCTAACTCAGCATATTCCAACATGCTATGTTTTTTCAATGAAATAATAGCTGAGCTGTGTGTACCAAACATGCTCTGTCTGCATGTGAGTGACTGTGTGTATTCTTTCTGCTCAGGCAATTAAGGAAATCAAATCTTAGTTAACCAAAAAGCGGATCTCTGGATGGGAAGTGAATGGCGACCTGGAAAGAAATGGGAGCTGCATTTATATTAGACAAACAGCTACCACGTGCTTTAAATATGCTCTTCATTATATGTTAACATCAAACAGAACACTCACGCTTGCAAAAGTAAAGGTGTTTTGTGATCCTCATATACTATGCAATACAAAGCTATATCTACAGGACATTGACCTTCTCATTTTGGTGGAGACACACATTCGTCCCTTATTCAGACAATGAAAGTGCCTGGAGGACTGGGAGTTTGTAGTAGTTTGATAACCATTTGGGCTACCTTAGAGCACCAAATCTTGGCAATGCTTGATTAAAGAGTCAATGCTCCCTACCTCCCTCATGCTTGGATACTCAGTTTAATTCCTCTGAATCAAGCCTCTGGATCAATGGTAGAGACAGGCAAAATCCAAAGGCTAGCACAGGGAACTGAGACCATCCAAAACTAAAACTCTAAAATCCCTTTTAGAAAACCACCTGAGAGGATGCTTAAGTACAGCATACTTGGCTTTGACAGCTTGCAAGATTAAATATCTATCATGTGAACTAAGGAAATTAATATAGGATTAAATTGCAAATCTTATCACATTAGTTTTCTCATATAATTTGGAAACTCTAAGTATCTCCCTATATCTTGCACCTTTGTGGCAATTTACCAGAGGAAGGAGGAAATGTAATCTTATTTAACATAAGTAGCCTTTGAAAAATGCTAATTGCCTGGCTCAGCTTAATTTATTTTTATGTCATACTGCCCTCTAGGGGATTAGGCAGATAGCGAATGATTTTTGCATAATTCAATCGTTTTTTTAATTCACAGGAAAAAACATCTCTTCCTTTGTACTGCAGTAGAATGTAATAATCCATGTATAGAGCTCATAATTTATCATTTTAGGTGTGATGCACATTCATTTTCTTGTGAATTATCTTTCATAATTAGCACTGAATGTCTGCTCTATGGATATGGTTTTGACCTCCTGCAAACCGGATAGTCATCTTTTCATATTAGGAATTTTATATAGGGTCCAGTTGATACAGGTAAATCTGGGAAGCTTCCCCCCTGCTTTCAGGTGGTATTGCATTCAAATTATGAGAAAACTTACATACTTAAATACCCTGTGTAAAGACCATATACATTTGTACATCAAACATAAACTCTCATTCAACGTTTTTAGAAAAAAAAAAAAGCTGCATCTGTTTAAAATAGAACACACAGCAGCCATATCAACAATTATGACTGCTTTTTGATGGAAAATAAAAGTAAAAAGCAGGAAAATAAACAGAAAAATTGAAGTTTGGAAAAGAGAAAGAAAATTATTAAGAAGATTGGCTGTTAGGTGGGCTAAGAAACCCACAGGTTTTTTCAGTCGTGTCAACACTTGCTAAGGAAGGAAAGTAGTATTCTGTAAAAAGCTAAAAGGCCAGACATATAGATGCCTAATTATCTCCATAAGGCAAAATCTTGCTCCCTTCATTTTCCCTTACTGATGATTCATTCCTGCCACTGACTTCTCCTTATTCCATTTTAATTCTAAAACAGCAACATAATCTTGGCTAGCCAGTTTGAGTAATGTAACAAGGCTCAGAACTGGGGCTGCCTCACCAGGTCACCATTGCATTTTGTGCTTTTATAAATGGAGCCAAATCTACTTTACTGCTTGGATTTTTGTCCTGAAGGAGCCAGGTCATGTAGCAGCACAGCCCTTGTTTTGGAAAAAGGATCTTGGACTGGGAGCTCACAAATCACTGATTTGTGAGGTACTGAGGACAAGTCCTTTGTCTAGGTTTTCTCTTGGCTGTAAGAGTTTTGGCTGATGCTGTCCTCATCCTGTTGCCAGTATTTCAAGGCAGATATTGTGGCCCTGATTTGGTCCTGATTAATTTTAATTAAAATTAATTAATTTAAATTGTACTATGAAGTGAGTGATATAAACACTGCAACAATTCTCTAGTTTCTTTGTCATCCTCCCTGCACTGGAGCAATCATCTGCTGTGACCACCTACAATTACAAAAAAATTAGTCTGTTCTGGCCTCTTCCCAGCATCACACTGGGCTTTTATGAGATTTTAAAACTTTCAGATTAACATGATCAGGCTTCTCATTTCAATCTTAGCATACTTAATACTGTTCCAGGCTAATGGTTCATTAGATGTTCACCTACCCATTCTCTAGTTTCACTCGGGCATGTTTCTGCCTCCACAGACTTTTAGTAATTCTATATCCACTATATAAAATTTGTTCTTGCACCTGAAAGGATAAACAGGTGAGATTTCTTTGACAAAATCTCTCTTACACGCTTCCTTTCATAGTAGCGGGGATTCATCTCAGAAACAATTTTTTTTATTTGATCAAGACAGCCCTATCATATGATCTGCTTTATTCAGGCTTGTACAACCTGTACTGTAGCCCGTGACATGCTGATGGTGCATGCTTCCACTTCCAGTGGCCCAGCAGAGTTGTGCTATGCTCAGAGGCTCCACAATAACTGGTTTTCTGAGTCTCTGCTGATTGTCACCTCATCATATCAAAATCTCAAAACTGTGTATAGCATCATATTCAATTTCATGTTTATGAATAGGGATACCTTTATTACCTCATGCTTCCTTGGTTGGTCCTTCTATTACAAATACTAGTAACCACTGACAGTAACATTCAGTGGTACTTGTCCTGAGGTGGTACAGTGGCTTGATGGCTTGTCTACCTGCTGATGTGCCAGAATTTTGTCTTAGGGTCACAAACTGAAGAAAAGTTTGGTCTGGCTGGTTTGAGCAATATCACCTATGCTAGGCTGGAAATTAATTTCAATGTTCTGTTGAGTGTCTGGTTTGCTCTAGATTTGTGTAAGTGCTTTATTTACCTGTTCCAGCAGGGGTAGGATAAGCTCTTTCTGTGATAACCTGCCTCCACAAGGCAAACAGAAGTATTCTTACAGTTTACTCATGCCCACAAGAAAAGATTTCACAGAATAACAGAATTTTTAGGGTTAGAAGAGAACTCTGGAGATCATCTAGTTCAGCCCCTCTGCTGAAGTAGGGCCACCTATAGCAGATTATGCAGGAACATGTCCAGAGGGGTTTAAAATGTGTCCAGAGAGGGAAACTCCACAACCTTCCAGTGCTCTACCACCCTCAGTGTAAAGAAGTTCTTCCTCATGTTGAGATGGAACTTCGTGTAGTTTGGTCTATGGCCACTACTCCTTGTCCTGTTGCTAAGCACCACCAGAAAGAGTCTGGCACCAACCTCTTGCCACACACCTTTGAGGTACTTATATGTGTTGATTAGATCCCCTCTCAGTCTTCTCTAGACTAAACAGGCCTAGCTTCTGCAGTCTTTCCTCATAAGAGACATGCTCCAGACCCCCAATAATCTTTGTGGCCCTCTGCTGGACTCTCTCCAGGAGCTCCTTGTCCTTCTCTAGCTGTGGAGACCAGAACTGAATGCAATACTCCAGATGTGGCCTAACTAGGGCCGAGTAGAGGGGGAGGATCATCTCTCTTGACTTGCTGGCCACACTCTTCCTGATGCACCTCAGGATACCATTGGCCCTCCTGTCTGCAAGGGCACACTGCCAGTTCATAGTCAACTTCTCATCCACCAAATTTCTCTTTCTATTATTAATTTCTGTTATTGCTCTGTAGCTACAGACATTGTTTTCACTCCACACTAATCTCAGTGTACAGTTTCCATACTCACATCATATGACCTGTTCCTACTCACCTCTCTGCAGATCACCATTTTGCTTTTCTTGCTGGGATTATAGACTGACAAACTCTATGATTTGGTGGGAATTACATTGTCTGACTGCACAGTTCAACCCCTGCTAAAATGGCTATCTTTTCTCCAGGTCATGAACTAGAAACATGAACTGGGGCCTTGCAGATCTGGAGGTGATGACACAAGTGCTCTCAGGAAATATGTATCCTCTGTTCTTGGCTGTACCTGTGCCAGCAGAGTGGAGGTGCCCAGGGTTTGCTTCTGTAAATTGTTAGTGGAAGCTTAACATCCCTAGAGATGCCCTCAGGTTGTCTTGTTTGTCAACTAAAGCCTTTTCATCCCTATGGGTCCCACTGGCAGGTCTGTTCCAGCAATGGTTTTGAGTCTATGTGAGGCAAGAATGCAGCTGCACTGGCTTCCTAGGGAGAAGCTTGCTTTTTGAGATGATACATTCTCAGCTGGTGTTTGAGACATGGGCAACCAGAGTTGAACCACACTTCTCTTCCCTTGTACAATTGCTCTTGTTCCTTGTTTCCATATAGGCAGCCTCTTTGCAAGGAGTGGTTGCACTTAGGGATTCATATTTTGTAGGAAAATCTGAAATAACAATGAAAGCTCTGCTCTGCTTCAGCAAGGGAGTTCAACAAGTGCCACGGGGAGAAAACCAAACCAAACAAAAACCCACACAAAACAAACAAACAAACAAGCAACAAAGATGGGAACCCCACAGCTGCAGTTTGAAAAAAACAAAGCAGTGTTTTTGTACTGGTGTCTTAAAAAGAAATCAGTGAGGCTGAGCGGGTGTCAGAGGAGCTTTCCATGCTCTGTGCTGCTGAGCATGGTATGCTGCCCCCCAGGCAGGAAGAAGGCATGTGGGATAGAAAGTAAGCTTCATCATTCACATAGCCAGTTAAAAACCTGTGTGGCTTAAAAAGTCTCCTTTAATCGTAATTGAAGGCACTTTTTACATAATATATTTTCTTAGATCTTGTGTGCCTGCATGAAGAACTTCTTGACTCTATAAGTGATTCCTCTGATGAAAACAAACAAGGGCTGATGGTGACTAAAGAGCTCCTCAACATAAGAGCAGCACTGCAGCCAGATTCTGCCACAGCCATTCTTGCATTAAGTAGTGACTTAGTCTACAAGTAGGATTTTTAGTCTCAGCCTGAGCACTGTTGGAGAAAGGTGCTACTCATTATGAAAAAGAATCTGATTTAAAACAAGAAACACAAGCCAAAACAACAGTTCCTCCAATCACAGTGGTTGAGTGGGAAGATTAAGATTTAAAATGAAATGCTTAAATTAGAATTTGCCTTGGAAAGCAGGGTTAGATCCTCTTTTCTGCAGTTTTCCTTAAAGCTTTCCTGCTTGCCTGCTCCAAGGATCCAGTTTGCAAAACTGGACTTGGAGCTGTGATGTGCCCTCTAGACCTGTCACTAGTACTGCTTGTGCACTGATTTACACTACAAGAATTGTGCAATTGCCTTCTTAAGGAATTCTAGTCATGCTGTGCACTGAATGAGGCAGACATCTCACAGGAGAAATTCAGTGTGATCAGTTGATTAAAGACTGTGTCAGAGTAAATAAATTCAAGGAGCTACCTAAATTGTGGAATGCCCTGGCTTTTAAGGGTGGACTTTGCAAATAAAAAGACACTTTATGTAACACTTGCTATTTATTTCCCCTAGGAAACAGCATCTGGATAAGTATGAGGCAGACAATGAACTTTAAATTAAAGTTAAGCAGGTGATTGTTTCCCTGAATGAGACAGGCCTTAACTGTCACTCAAAAGCTACAGGTCAGTGCAGGAGCTTTTAAACCATATACTTGGGCTTCCAAGTACACCCCCTAATGGTGTCAAGTGCTAGTTTTCTGGAATGTGAAATGTCCAGCAACACTGCATCCTCAATGCATTTACATGATTAGTGTAGGACTTTTTCCTCTCTCTTGGCCTGTGAGAGAGTTTCTGACAGTATATTCCATATATTTAGACAACTCCTACTGTGATGTGGAGCCCTTCTCCTGGTGATAGGCTTAGAAGCTATCGTACTATAGATAAATACTGGTTCCATATTAACATATTAAAGAAAAAAAAAAAAAAAGGAAATTTTCCAATAGGAATAAGGCTTAAGAGGACCTGAGGTGAGATGGATTTATTTCTTTCCATTATTCTTTCAATCACTTTTTTTCTGATATCAAAAGGTATTTTCTTTGAAGTTAAGATCTGCTATTCTTTAATCCCCAGGAAAATGATTACTATCATTTAAGAAAATTATATTCTTCCTAATTAAGCTGTTTTCAGACAATTAAATTGCTTCCTGATTTTCATAATTGTCTCTTTGCTAAGATCTACCTCTTTCCTGATTAGCAAGGTGGAAAAAAACCTAACGCTTTTACTACACATTTACTCTGTACAATATTTAGCAGTTAAGAAAAAAGTTCCAGTAAATATAATAAGTCAGAGTCTTCCTCCACATGGCCTTACCTATATGCTGCTCTGGCTTCTCAAAGTCTGATCAAATAGCAAAGGCACCCAGAAGTGTGACCAGAAAAGTAAGAAGAAATCTGTTTCAAATAGTCCTGTGAGCTAGCAAGCATGAGAGGCACCATACACTGGGAGGCCCGGGTGAATCTCTCTATCCCCTTCATCTTTCATAAAGTGAAAGCTGGCTTCCCAACCAGCCCTGATCGGTCAGCTGTGGATGTGCTGTCCAGACTGCACTTCTCAGTAGCGCAGCAGAGAAGCAGGTCGAGGGGATGGGTTTGAAGAATGCTGGTACCATGGCACTGCTTCACAGTTACAGGGTACATAAAAATCACAGTCAATGACTATGTTTCTTGTGCTACTTCAGCCATCTCTTCTGCACATCATTTGTCCCTGCAGCGGTTGTATCTGAGACTCCAGATCTCCCAAGGGCTGTATATGGATACTCCATGACAATGCACTCTTGCTTTCTCTCTTTCTGTGTTCATGTTCTCTTCTTTCTCTCTTTCATTTGCTTTTTCTCGTGCCTTGGTCTCCTTCTTTTTCTACAGTAACTGTTAATGTAGTCTAGTCTAAGAAGTCTAATGCTTGTAATAATGTGCAAGTGTCCAAGGGGACTAGGTGTTACAGGGTCTGAGGAATGCCTTATGGTTTTTGGCCTTTGAAAGATGCAACAGTGGAAGTCCTGTGAATCTTTCCACATTTGTGGCATGTTTGTCTGCCACTTCATGGAGGCTGTTCTGACTGACCCAGAGGGTCAATACCCTTAAATTGGGTTTTGAAGGGAAATATGATGGGGAGTCACTGTTTCAAAAGCTCTGTTGTTAATTTGGAATTCATACACTGTCAAGGTACTGTTATGAGGAATAAAAGTAGCACATTAGTCAAAGACTACAGATTAGAGCTCTGTAAGTGTGAAAGTGAGGGAACATATGATATGCATAAAGCAATGCCAGCTGATTAAATTTATCAGGTCAAACCCTCAAGGGGATGATAGAGATGTCCCTAGAGGTACAGTGATGAACACCATCTGAGGAGCTGGCTCATGATGCTTTTAAAAGTAGGGCTAAGGCTGACAGGACATTTCTGCCACAGCTAACCACACAAGGGACAAGTTATTTTACAGCAGACCTTTAAAAATGCTGACTTCATCAACCCTCATGATTTTCACAGATCTGCCACTGTAATTGTGTCAGTGGCCCAGGCCTTGAGGTAGAATGATGAAGTGACAACACGTGTAAACATATGCCATTTTAGTTCTCACTGAGCTTTAAGATCTCTTCTGAAAAGGCAAAACAGATCAAACAACATGTAAAATGTAACAAAATTGTTCTTCAAACAGGAACTGGGAGGCAAGAAAGTTATCCTTTTCTCTTTAAATCTCATGATTCTTTACCTTGGCCTCACGATTTTGAAGGTCTGACTCACTGATTTTTAATACTTGTGTAGCATGGTCTTGAACATGTAAGCATAGGCTCATAAGCATAAACACAATAACACAGCCAGATATATTCACGAGTGTTAGACATCTACAGTCTCCTTCCTTTGACATTCACGACCAAAAAAAAGAAGTCCTGAAAGCAAATGATTTTGCCTTCATTATGTGAGAAGCTGTTTTGTTGCAATATCAAAGGTCCTTCTTATTAACTAACTCTTTTGTCTTTCAGGTTGTTCTATGAGAAGTGATTTTATATGTGCTTCATTTTTTCTATTAGTAATTTTGTAAGGGGGAAAGTAATGGCTGTCAAGGCTGGTTTTGGCACAGCCAGCATTGAAAGAAACACAGATGGCAGAGCAATGGTTAAGGAACAGCAGTTCTGGGGGACACACAAGTAGGAAAATGAAGGACAGACATAACCATTTAGTCCATAGGTTTTATCAGAGAGTCAAACCTCTGCTTTCAGTATCATTTTGGTTGTTCTCAGGAATGCTGACATCCTCATATTCTTCAACTTTCTGCCTTTTTCACCTTGCACTTTAACAGCTTGTCTCAAAGGGTGGTAATGAAGTACAAATAAGTTTTGTTTGTGGTTAAGAATCCTGCAGAAAATACCGTATGTGGGAAGCTATCCTTCCCAACACCTGCATGCCCCCCCCTAAACTGAGGCTGAGCTTGCTGGAGTATAAGTGTGATACACAGACGATCAGTAAGTTCTTTGCTTGGCATCCCTTTTTCATTATGCTGCCACTTTAGAGAAATGTTTTTATAGCCTCTGCTTGATTTTTCATCAGATCCCTCCCTCCCTGTGATTCCTCCCTTCCTGCTTCCTACAGAATGTGGCCAGCTGGTTACTGCTAAATTTAAACAAAGATGTGCTACTTGTAACTCTCTTTGCTTCATGCACACAATATTACTAGTCTAACTCAGCTAGCAAGAAGTACTTCTATTTTGATGTGCACAGGAACTGTAAGCCCAGATGAAGGTCAATGAAGGCTGTTGCATAGATAGATAATGCTGACAGGGAGTGCTCTATCTGGTTTTGTGCAGGAAAGTGCTGATTCAGTGGAATCAGGACATTTGAGGGGTACATATGGATTCTGTTCAATATGTGGGACCATGAGGGGAACTTAAAATTGAGTGTCCAGTGGAGGTCTGCAGAGCAGCTCTATGAGCAGCAGCAAAGCATGTCCCACGTCTCCACCAGTGCTGTAATTCTACCATGCTGATGCACAACAAAACACCTAGCATCTCCTGTGAAATGGAAATTTTCCTTTCTAGTCATCTCTAATTACAAACAGCATACCATGTTTAAATAACCAATAAAATAGGGCATCAACAAAGAAGAGACTCTTAGCATTTCTGAGATTCATGCAGCATCCAAGAGTTCAAACATCAAGGAGAAAACAGCAGGTAGCTTAACTCCCAAGATCTCTCCCCTGCTGTTGTTATCGCAGACAATGAAGGCAGTGTTGTAAGAGCAGAGTGCAATGGACAATTCATGCACTTACCGTATCTTGCACTCTAGCTACAGGCGTGTGATTTTCTGTAGAAATGATGACAGGATCAAACATATTCTGGCAGATGCTCACAAAATCAGAGCCCCTTTCACTTGGTAAATGACCATAAAAATGCTTTGAAGATGACAATAAAAAGTTATTTAATCATGTTCAAAACAGAAGCACCTGCCAAGTCAATATATCATTTTTCACATGATTGGCTGATACAGTGACAATAGCGAAAAATGCAAAGTGAGGCAGTTAGGAGCAGCTACTGGCCTGATTCCATAGCAGGCATAGCCTGATGGTGGAGAGAGAGAGCAAGAGAAGAGTAAAGGAAAAGCAAGAGAGTCACACACATATTTGCTCTGTCTCCTGATTTTTCAGCTCTTTTCCCAGCTGTTACAAGGTGCCCTTGGGAACCTAGTCTGAAGATGTCCTTAGCAGTCCTCATTTTCTGTGAAGTCAGTGCAAGAGGGAGAAAGGACAGGGAACAAAAAGAGACCTAAGACAGCCTGGGTGATTTTCATGCTGCTACACCACAGTGGAAAAGGTGCTGGGAGCAAGGGTGGCAATCTGGCCTTTTGGTAGCATCAGTGCTTCAGGATATATGCAAAATTATAGTAGGGTGCTGCTAGAAATAGAGACATAGGGTGTCATGTGCAGCTGTGCACAGATTTTTCAAGAAGCCCAGGAGAGCCAGCATCTGCCATTAGCACTGTGTACTGTGGAGGTACACTAGGCAACAAAGAAGACCCTGCGCTCCTGCTCAGCCTTATCGCTACCCTTACAGCTGCATCTACCTGAAATTCAGCAACTGTTCTAGACAAGCCTTTTACGTGGTAGCTGGCACACGTAACTATAGTATTGAAGAGCTTTCTAGCTACATCTGGTGCAAACCCAACTTTTTGATACTGATTGATTGGGTTCTTTTATGATTATCTGAAAGTAAAGTAGCCCAAGGTTGAGGATAGTTCTCATGGGTTGATGACTGAGGTTATACTGACACCTCAAATCCACTGGGTAGAAAATGTAAATGTTCAGATTTTAAGGGCAAAAGGATTTATTCTGACAAAGCACTGTCATCTCTAATACTTTATGAGCCATGAGGAACCCTAGAATTAATTCTCAACACTGAGCCAACACCTATGATTAAATGAGAACATTTTTGGTCAAATACGCCATTAAAGTTTTTCAGAGTCAGGGATTTTGTCACTAAGTTGTGGTAAAAAAGACTTATTATTCTCACTGGTTAGAAGTCAGGACAGATTTCAAACTAAGTTTTATCTAAGTATTGGGCTTTATTAAACTCTGCCAGCTAAACAGAAGGGCCTTTTATACACAAGATTTTGTTTACTTTATGAGTGCTTTAACTTAGGTTGCTTCACTGGGCTCTTTGGTAAGCTAGAATAGACAGGACACCTACCAACCTTCACTGCACAGGATGACTGCCAAGCCTTCACCTTTCCTGCAGTTCTTGCACAACAGCTCTTGAGTACTTCAACTTATTTCTTAAAATGTAAATACCAGAACAGTATTCCTGTAGTGGCTTGAAATTTCAGTGCACTCAAAATTCAACTCTCTGTTGTCAAAGGAACATTTAAAACTATAGTACTCAAAGCCAAAAACAATAGTAAAGTCTAGGTTTCTCTGAAGCATAGATAAAGTTAGTACTGAGTAGCCAAATTTTAATAGAATAATGTTGAAGTATTCTCAAACATACACATTGGTATTATGAAAACTGTTCAGATAACTTGGTCTGAAGGTTACTCAGTGTTAAAATTTTAGTTCCTCAAGATCAATATAATAGATATGAGTGAAGAAAATAGAGTGACAAATTACTGGTTTGAAAGCAGAATATGAGAAAGGAAAGAATATTAACACAATCTCAACCACCAGTACAAGACAGGTAAACCAGGCAAAGAGGAAATGCTTGTGGTGATGAAGGCAGAACTTCGTCATTGAAGATACCAACAACAGCATCCTGAGGCCAATGTAGGGGAAGCAAAGGGAAAAGTTGAGTAAAAAAAGTCACGTTCACGTTTAAACTGTGTGTACAAATACTGCAGAAGGATGTCTGATAACATGATGTTCCCTGAAAGCAACAGACAAATGGAAGAGGTGGGTAGGACCTCCCAGTGGATGCCCAGCTAACAGAGAAGAGGCATTTTTTGAAGTGTGATGGCAAAGCAATCATCATGGGTGATACTGCACTTTCCAGAGAGCAGATGTGTCCAATCAGGAGCTCTATGTGAATGCAAACAAACAACAGGATTTTCTATATATTTTAAGTGGCTATATTTATGATTTAGTAAAATCATGATTAGTGTTGAATATCATAAAGTCATCAACTTTGTATGGAATTTCCCCATCAACCCAAACAGGAAAATAAGGAAGTAAAAGGAAAACTGCATTCTCAGTGTATAAAGGCAGATATCCCCGTCAACAAATATTGCAAATCAAAATACTGTGACTATTGGAAATGTGAAGAAATCATTTTTGTCCTCACTATGAACTAGTGAGCTGGACTATTCTGCATGGCAGATGCCTCTGAGGAATTTGGCTGACTACTCAAAAGCAGCATGGAGTCTTATGGAAATGCACCCTCTGTGCACCAGAACTGATGAAGAGATTTATTCTTTTTGTAGTTACTATTGGTTTGTCTACATCTTTTTTCTTTTCTGTTTTTCTCTGTTTCTTTTCTCTTTTAAAGTATTCCTCATACAGAACCAAATTCTGTCAGATTCTGAAGAGGATATCTAACTCTTCACTTTAAGAATTAGATGAAGCAAAAACATATAAAGAAGAAGAAAATGATTTGTTCTCCTTTTTTTCAAGAAGGTAGCCTGAGACACGTGACTGTCTGAATTGGACTTGTTCTCCATATTGGTCCCAAATATTAAGAAAGATATAGCTGTGTTCTAGAAAGATTTTTCCAAAAAAGCTTCATGATCTCTTTTACATGGGAAAGAACTGGAGAAAACAGGATGAAAATGGACACAACTGCCAACATCCTTGATTTAGAGAGATGATTTCCTTCGCCATTTAGAATGCAACTGTAAGCCTGAATATGATGAAAAGTAACCTTATCTCACAGCTCAGTGATCTGTACTTAGTGACAGGCAGATATCTTTTATGCCTGTTACATCTTGTAGATGTATGATTTTTTAAAATCATAATAATATTACTTACAGCTGATCTGAGCTACTCTACTGAATGTTTCTTAAGCAACTTCTCTGATATGGGCATTCATTGCCTCCTTTCCCACAGGAAGTTCTCTTTTAACTAAGGTAAATGCCATGGTTTAGCTCCAGTCAGTAACTAAGTACCATTCAGACACTTGCTCACTCCTTCACCAGTGGGATGGGGGAGATGAATTGTAACGACAAAAGTGAGAAAACTCCTGGATTGTGATAAAGACACTTCAATAGGGAAAGCAAAAGCCACACACACAAAGCAAAACAAGGAATTAATTCACTACTTCCCATGGGCCCATGTGAGTTCAGCAGGGCTCCAGGGCATGTAACAGTAACTTGGGAAGACAAACTCCAGAACTTGGAACACTCCTCTTCCTCCTTCTTCCCTTCCCACAGCATCATACGCTGAGCATGATGTCATATGACATTCTCTTTGGTCAGCTGAGGTCAGCTATCCCAACAGTGTCTCCTCTCAAATTGTTGTGCACCCCCAGCCCTCTTGCTGGCAGGGAAGTATGAAAGCACAAAAGGCCTTGATGCAGTACAAGCACTGCTCAGCAATAACAAAGGAAAAGAAAACAAAATCTATATTTTCATCACCATTTTCAGCACAAATTCAAAACACAGCCCCATACAAGCTACTGTGAGCAAATTAACTCTATCCCAGCCAAAACCAGCACAATGAGTCAGAAGCTTCCTGCAAGTTATATGTGGTGCTGGCATTCTTTTGCCATTTTGCTGATACTGGAGGCACTTGATTTTTCATCTAATTTTTTTTCAATGTTCAGTCGGTGAAGTGGAATCTTTGTTTTGCAATTCTTTGGTCATAGCAGGAATTCTGTAAAGAGCTCACTACCTGATGGCCAGTATGTATGGGATTGGTCCAGTTGGGCTCAAGGGTTGGAAGGGTTGGCAGCACCAGCTGACGAAAAGGAAAATGCACTGTCTAGGCTTTTGATGAAAAGGCTGAGTACCATTACTAAGGCTCAGAATCTGCTATTCCTAGCTGTTCTCATCTTCTCGGGAAGCAGCAGTTATCAGGAATTTGAGTCCAGTAAGACACTATGTGAAGGCCACTGAGTACAGGCAAAGCCAGGCCTGTGCTTCTCCACAGATAGTCTTGAGCACCACCTGTTTCTGAAAGCTCACTGTCCCGCTCCAGCACCAGCTGGGCTCTAACCAGGTGGAAGGCTTACTCCTATCAAATTTGAGGAGGTAGGAGGGGCTGAAAAGTTCAAAGTTTGCACAGACCTGACTTACACTTAGTTAACAACACAGTCCAGATGGGTCATTAACCAAGACAAGCATACTGCAAGGCTGTCAAAAGCCTTTCCTAGGTCAGTGATAAAAGAATTTGGTGCATGGAAGAGTTCTGGCTGGGAGGTGATGTTTTTAATATGTTGTAATTTTAAAATGCATGGTATGTATATCCAAAGAATAACAATGGGCATGCATTGGCAGGGACACACTCAACTCATTCATAAAGTATTGCAAAGAAGCTTGATCATATGCTCTTTCAGAACTATTGTCCATTTTTTGGAGGTGATCTAGTGATTTGTTTTAATGTCTTAGTTCTGAGTCAACAAATATGTGTCCAGGGGCTCCCACTGAAACAGGGCTGGGCCTTTGTAAAGTCAATAGTTTATTTACTGACCAAGAATAAAGCACCGGGGAAGATGTTTGAAGATGTTAGCAATGCTTTTCATTAGCTGAAGATGGCATTTAGATCTTGATCGTGGCATGCTTATTCATTAGTTTCAGTGAAATCACAGGTCTGTTTGCAGGGTGAAAGTAACAGCAAGACCCACTGGGGCAAAAGAAGAGAAAAGGCAGAGACTCTGCATTCATCCTTTTGAGGAGGAGACAAAAAAATCCAAACAAACAATTGAGATGATTTTGTGCTATATTAAAAAACAATCCAAAGTAACAGAAAATACACTGAAATATGCTAAGTATCTTTTGGCCTAAAACCTTTATCAATAACAGTTTTAAAGAAGTATCTCCAAGATGCACCTTAACCATTGGTAAGGTTAACTATTTTCCTTGCTAAATGCACTAAAAATTTAAACAGATTAATTTGGTTTTGTCAGAAAAAAACAATATTTTCAGTCCCATCCTATCTTTTTCACAAGACTTTCTCTTTACTGTAAATCTTCATACTCTATCAAATTGTCTCATTATTTAACACATTCTTCATTCTACTTGGATGCATCGAATTAAGGGGGCTGCTTTTCTCCATGCTTGAATCTGACTCTACGATGTTCCCTGCACCCCTGCTGTGATGACTTCTGCTCAGCCTGCAAGGGCACCACTTCAGCCTTTTGCAGTTCCCAGAAATTTCACCTTTCCCATTCACTGGGCTTGCTAAAAGGCAACATTCACAAACTGCACATTTTCCATGAAGAAACCTGCATCAGGCAACATTGCAACTGGTGATGAGAGGAAATGACTGGAGCCTGGGACTGGGAAGGGACATCCTCTGTCATTGTCCAAATGAACAGTAACTGATAAAAGCAGTAATTCAATGAAGCACTGCTATTTCACGGAGCCTTCCTACGGCCATGTGTAGGCTCCCAGACAGGAGAGCAGCCCAGATAAGCAAGGAGCTAGGACAGAACCCTTCTGAGTGGGATGCTGCAAACACTCAGCAAACTGACTGAGGGTAGATTTGTGCTGAGGGGCAGCATAATTCTCCTGTTGTCTTTGTTTCCCTTTCTAATGACAATATCACACTATTTTCACAGATCATCCTGCTTCATAGCTGGATCGCAAAGAGTTAAAATGGAGGGCAGCATCTGTATTTTTAAAACTACATGCAACAAAGTTCATTGCTTGAAATCCTGGTCTCTTCTCCCCCCAGCCTTCCCCAGCCTCCAGTAATCATTTATTATAAAGGGGTTTTATGATACAAATTTGATAATCTCCCATACACATTGGCACTGTTCTAATTGGAGTTGTAAGCCCATAAAATTCAAGCCCTTTGTTTTCATGAAGGCCACAAGGTTTTAAAAGATGCTATTGTACCGCCTAAAACCCATAAAATTGTCACTAGGGACTGATTAAACAGTCCTGAATTGAAACAGTGCGGATTTTGTCTAGGTCCTTTTCATGCACAACAATGTCCTTTTCAACCCACAAGACAAAAGGAGGTTTAAGGAGTGATTCTCTGGGAGATTCTTCTAAGATAACCCCATCCATATGGGAGACAAGGTGGCCAGCAGCTGAGACAAAAAAAAAAGATTTCGGACGGCTGGAGGAAAAAATAAAGGGAAAGACAACAACAAAATTCAAAACTCAAACAATAAAACCAAATCCAGGTGATACAGAAGCTGTGTTTCCCCAGGTCCTTCCCGCACATCCCAGAGGCCTGGTCAGCTCTGCGCCTCCCTCTTCTCACATGGCCCCCCGGACAAGCAGGGAAGGAGATGCAGGTGGGAGGACTGGCGTCCCTCCATTCTCTCCAGCCTGTCCTGCACTGCAGTTGGGTCTGATCCTCCCGCACCGAGGCCAGAGGCGACACCGAGCCGCTTCACTGGAGGAGGCGGGCTGGGTGGCGAAGGGGGCCATATTGCTGCCGCCGTCGTGACGGGGGAGGTGGCCAAAAACACTCACGGGAATTCCTGTGCCCGTGTGTGCTTTTGGTCGTCACCCGCTTCACGACGGCGGCGCCTCGTAGCCTCGCTCCTCGTGCACTCCCCAGGATGTGCAGACAGCACAGTACATCCCAGAGGCACATCTCGCCTCCTTCCAGGCAATAAAATAAAATAAAATAAAATAAAATAAAATAAAATAAAATAAAATAAAATAAAATAAAATAAAATAAAATAAAATAAACCCCGCTCAAATATCTTCTGAGGATCTCTTTCCCTCGACAGCCTTTCCTCGGCGAGCAGGTTGTCTGCATCAGTGCCCATGAGGTCTTCGCCCCTGATTTTTCCCTCCGCATTCCTGATCCGTAGGTCCCTTCTGAGGGACCTGGGTTTGTCCTTGTGGGGCTTTTTTATTTTTTTTCCCCGTTGTCTGTTACCAGAAGAGTTATACGATTATTTTCCCCCCAAAGTAGTAAAATCAATAGTTCATCAAAGAGTTTCAAAACATCATTCTCTTGGCTACCGTTCCTCAGTCGATATTTGAAACGGTTACAAACTAACTGAAAGATTGGCTTATTCCTAGATCCTGCTTTAGTGGCTGCAAAAAAGACAACGCCGCTTAAAACACAAAGTCGAGGACAGTGGGAGTCTCCAGAGCGGCAGAATCATGGCTCCCGCTTCCCATCGGAATTATGACCACGTTTACAGGGAGATGCTTGCAGCAAACTTTATTCGCCATTTACCGACGCATGTAGATGAAATAAACGAACTTGAAAGTGAAATTCGGCTGGGGCGATCAAGACAAGTGTTTAAGCTTTTATAGCACAAGAAGCAATCTTACGAAACAGTCCCAATGGTCAAAACTACACTTGCCCTTGGAGAAAAAATTAATTGCCAAAAATCATTTTATTAGTCACTGGAAGATTCATCTACTTTAAAATACACTAGGTCGCTAGGAGGATCGTAATTTTTTAACTAGGAATCTCTCGAAAAGGAGCAGGAGGAGCGGAGGTTTTACAAAATTCCCGCCTCGCGTGGCATCCGCGCCCTCGGGTGAGACCGGAGGAGGGGAGCGTGGCCAGAGTCAGCTTCGTCGCGGCCTGCTGGCCACCGCCCCGGAGCCGCGCTCCGCCGCCCGGCCCGCCCGACCCCGGTCGCCGCGGTGCCCCGGCGNATGAGTCCGGCCCCAGAGGGCGAAGCGCCGCTGTCACCAACCCCAGGAGACAACAGCGGGGTGCGCTAAGTGCTGGTACGCGGGGAAGACGCCGAGTGCGGCGGCGGGCGGGCAGGCTCCGTAGCCCTGCAGAGCGAGGGGGGCTTGGGCGCTGCATCCCGCCAGGGCGCAGCCCATCTTGGGTCGTGCGGTGGGCGGCGGTGGGCTGGCGGGGCAGCCGTGGCAGGGCTCTCCGTCCCTCACCAGCACCGGCACC
>VWZF01002319.1:300415-322241 GCA_013396755.1 Sclerurus mexicanus | reverse complement strand
CCACCCGGCGCAGCAAGGCGGGCGGACGAGGCGGGGTGCTGCCGGCACCCTCGCTCCGCGCCCGTTTCATCTTGTAGCGGTGGTTCTGGAACCAGATCTTCACCTGCGTGGGGGTGAGGCTGAGCAGCCGGGCCAGTTGTTCCCGCTCCGGTGCCGAGAGGTACCGCTGTTGCCGGAACCGCCGCTCCAGCTCCAGGGTCTGCGCCTTGGAGAAGAGCACTCGCCGCTTCTTCTTCTTCTCCTCGGCCTCCGAGCCGCGGACTGGAAGCGACCTTTGGGTGGAGTCGGGCAAGCTCATCTCCGGGCCGCTCTCGTCGGAAGCTGGGGACAGTGAGAGGGTTAGAGAGAAGGGGCAGCCGGGCCCAAGGAGCGGAGCAGGCATCGAGGAGGCTATGGGCCGCCAAGAGCTGAAACGCCTCCCGCAGGGAGATCCCCAACTGTTTACCGGGCCAGATAATCCCAACAGTCAACAAGAGATCTTAGCTAACCCCCCATCTACATTAAACATAGCCCACGGGACTAGGTCCCACGAGCTGTCTCACTGCGGGGGAGCGACTCTGCCCCGCCGGCAATCCCCGCAGGGGTACGGCCACTCCGCCGCCCACAGCGCAGGGGCTTGCGGGCAGCCTCCTTGCTGAAGCACAGTATGGGGCCCGGTCCTTTCTCCCTACTTTTCTCCCACCGCTCGTTTCACTTAGTATTTAACTTATCGCGATGGGATTCCTGCACCCATTCAAAGGACGATCTCCCTCCGAGCACATACAGGTATACAATAAACGCCATATATCTGCGGCACAGGTTTTGTGGGCGAGGTGTGACCAGTATGCTATACAGCTGAGTTTGCGAACCGGAGCCTGCCCTCTGCGACGGCAGGTGCGTGGATCTAGGCGGTGGCACCCAGGGCACTCCGCGGCAGTGCGGGGAGGCGAGGCAACGGAGTGTGTGCTCAGCTTTCCTCTGCGGACCGTAGGGTGGCCTGAAACCCCTTCAGTACAAACAAGCAGGATTTCTTGCAACAGTGAAACGGGGAAAAAAATAATCCGTGAAGTGGGTTTAAGCGATAAACGCAGACAAACGGGTGAACACAGCCTGAGGTTTTGCTTTCTGCCGTGCATAGACTTACAGTAAAAAAAAAAAAATCTTTTCTCTCTTAAGCTCGTGGCCGGGACGTATCTCCTGTTTCATTGTTGCAAATCAGTAATATTCACAGCCTGGATCCCCCCGATCCTGTAGGCTACATACGCTGGCAATTCGCTTCTTCGAATCTTCCCCAGAGGAAGAGGGAAAACAAATAAAAGATAACTGTGAGGAGCTGGCTAATTCCTGTCCGTTTCATACTCACAGGGATAGTGATTTTTGTCTGTTTCTATCCACCCTCGGTACGGCGAGCCGGTGTAGTTCTCCGCTGAGTGGTGATGGTCAGAGGCTTGCTTTATGCTATTAGCATCCTGCTCTGGTAAATCCAAAATGCTCCTCACTGTAAAACTGATCCTGCCAGATGTGGCCATGGTAGATTGTGCACACCCTCAAAAAAATTATCACCCCAAACCGAACTCCCTTCCTTAAAAGCTGCTAGGAAAGGACTGCGTCCAGTTACTGCGGAATCTCCCGGCTCAAAAGGACCTTCCTTTCCATCGCCACCTAACCCCAAATATTAGTGTCGTTTACAGAGGTGTCCTGTTTATATAAACAGTCCTCCCCACTGCAAACACTGCCTGCTTTCAAACCGTCCCTGTCTATAGGATGCTAAGTACCTGAATTAGTCAAGTGCTAAAGCCCTAATGGGAGTAGGTGTACCCCCCCCCCCCTCCTGCCACCCCCATGAGAGAATAACCCGTTACCTCCCAAAGACAGCAGGAAACAGGCTTCATCATTACATATTCTGTCTGATTAGCCAAAAGTGGGGACAGATAATGGTAATTGTTAGCAGTGAATAACATCTTGGGTGGCATGTGGATGACCAACAACCACCCCCCTCCATCCGCCACCAAAGCCACCAGCGTCCCTTCTATCCGCAGACAAAGTGAATCCTCTCAGGACATCCGCAGAGCCTGCCGAGAGCCCCCTCCCTGCTTCTCCCTCTTTATTTCCCCCCTCTCTCCTCTTTCTCTAAACCTGGAAGGAATTTAAGTCGTTATTTGTTTTATTTCCCCAGGCTGTTTGCAGTGCTACCTCCAATCCTCCCTCTTGTTATTGGCAGGTTTCCTACCCTCAACAGGGCACTTTTCACACCTCGGCTGAGCTCGGCGAGGAAGGCTGGCGGGTGTGTTCATTGAGAAACGGAATCCCTGGGTTGGGGTTTGGGATTTTTTTGCCTCTCCTAGGCAAGGTTCACCTTTTTTTTGGGAAGGGTGATGGCGGGAGCTTGGCGCACTCGGTCCATAAGCAAGAGTCGTAAGGTGGAGTAGGGAAGATTTTTTATTGTTGTACTCACCCAGGGGTGAATTGTACTCGCGTTGTACTCACCCGGGAATATCCCCTCGGGCGAGATGTGTGAGTTACTGAAACGATTCCAGCTGGGGAGGGGGAGGAAAGATCAAGCACGGCGCGTCTATTTATCCGCGCGTCTCCCGTCCCTAACGACCGCCGTTTCATCTGCCAAAAGAGGCAGCAAACGATCCCGGAGACCGGCCTCCCTCGGGAGGAGGGTGCCGACACCGGCGGGGCACGGTCCGCGGACGCCCGACGGCAGCTCCCAGGGGCAAGCGCCTCCTCGCAGCCTTTGCCTTCTCTCAGCCTTTCACCGGGTGGCCCCATCCCCACGCTGCGGTCGGGCTTTGCCCGGCTTCGGTGGCCGCCGAGGACTTACAAGAAAATACGGTACAGAAACAAGCAGCCCACTGCGCCCTTTAAATGCACACCCGCAATTACAGGGCTCGATCCCCAGCCGCAGAGCAGGGGCAGAAGTGACCGATGCGGGTGATGTTTACGCGGGTCGCGAAGCGTGGGTCAAGCAGTGCGGCCGCAGGGGGCAGAGATGCGACACGCTCTCCCACCTGCACGCCGCAGCGGCCTTCCCATAGCATCTCGCCGGTTTCGCGGGAGAGGCCCGTCTAGAAAACCAGTGAGAGGAGAGTCTGGCTGGATGGAGCAAAGTCTGGAGAGAAGGAGCCAAGAAGCTACCCAACATCTCCCCAGCATATCAGCTGTCCTTTGAATGCGGTTCGAGGTGCACACAGCTCATTCCCGGCAAGGGGTACGTCGCAGTGATGCACTGATCGCCTGGAAACAGAAACCCAGATATACGTGGAGATACTCTTCTATGCGGCCGCTTTGTCCGTTCGAATTTCCCTGCCCAAATAGGCATCTATAAGCTATTGTGTATAGATTATATTTATCCAGCCCCTCTCTCGCTCCCCAGACCCGCTGCTCGCCTGCTCCCTGTCGCCACCAGCCCCTCCCCGCCCTGCTTCGGGTGTCGCTTCTGGGACAGTTACACTTCTAGGGGAAAATGTCAATAGACCAATGACGACAAGGGAGAGATGAGATTTATATCGTCAGATTTGTGGGCGAGATGAACGGCGCACAAGGCTCCATTTGGCCACCTTCCCGCATATTTCTTCGGGACTGGACAGGCTCCATATAAACGATTCCCAGGCCGTGATTACTTGCAGCCACCTATCAAGCGTGCCTGGTGACAGTAGTTATCTCTCCGCTCCGAGCACAGCCTCCCAGCCGTCCTGGGTGGTCGGAGCGAGGGGAGCACAAATACATGCCAACTGCTAGGCCGTGAACAAAAGGGAAATGTAGCCCTATGTCCCGGACCTGTTGGAAGCATTTGTTCCAGTCAAGATTTTGCATTTGTTCAGATCTGGAATAATAGGTGATTGACGCCTTCCCACAATGTGCTTTAACTCTCCGGGATAAATCGGAGCTTGTTCCTTGTTGTCATGGTTTTCAATAGGGTTCAATGGGATTGAACCACTATCGACTCTGCTTTACGTCTCCGGCAGCCCCGTCCATACAAATTTATTAGTTACGTCTTTTTAAATGAGATTAAATTGAAACGACGTGTCCGTTCTCGGCGGAGAGGCTACTCCCGCGGTCGCCCCTGTGTCCCCTCCGGCCCCGACTGCCCGTGTCACCGCCGGGGCAGCCCACGGCTGGCGGGGGAGGCAGTGGGCGCCGGCCCAGCCCCCCCGCCCGCCAGGTACGGCCACGCTCACCTGCCCCGGCCCGGCCGGCAGCGCCGCCGCTGCCTCTCGCTCCCGAACACCCCGGGTATTAAAGGCGACCGAGAAGTGCTTATTAATATCTTGACCCCGCAGGCAAATATTTACTGAATGCTTGCGCTGGAGCGAAGTTTCGGGGGGGTCGACTTGAAGAGGGGAAGGGGCCGGGGTTCACAGCGCCACAAACTTATACAGTATCCGAGGTGGCTCTTCAGAGGAGTTTGCCAAGGACATTCTAAAGAAAGTACAAAAACTTTGCAAGGAAAAAAAGTCAGGATGAGAGAAAGAGTCTACTTCGGTGACCTCTCTTAGCCTTTTAATCTATTTAACATCGTAAGCCCACACTGATGTGTAGGAATAAGTAAATGGTACTCTTCAAGCCTTAAGAGCTCTTCAGCATCAAATATTTGCACTTACTCTTAGAGTTTTTCTCAAATAGCGCAAGACATTCCCGTTGGACGAGCCGAGCTGTCTAAATATACCTACACATTGTTATCTGCGGGAAATGGTTCGCTTCAAAGGGAGAACGTAATAACCTGAAATGTTTCATCTCTTGGTTTGCCTGGGACCGACTTGGATACCTTTCAGCTCTGGCGGTCCGACCTCCTTTCGGGGTTTTCCGGTTCAGATTTCACACTTTCCCTCCACACTTCTGCGTGGGGCCGGGGGAGCACTTTCCCCCACGGGACCCTGGACCTGCGGTTCCGCACGGGACGGTATCGTTTGACCGAGGTGTGGGTTTGCCGGTCACCCCTCTGCACAGGCCGCCAGGACTGTTATCCCAGGCATCCCACCGACAGCCGACTCTTCCCCGACGGCATCCACGAGGGGACGGGGACGAGACGGGGCAAGCATTTCTCCAGGGATGCGACAAGTACTCGGCAACGCCTGCGTGTGTGCTGCACCCGCAGCTGCGGTGGGGACCTATAGCAGGTTTCGCCCCGCCACGAACCGGTCTCTGTGGGCGCACGGGGTGAGACCGTGTTGGCTTCCGTGGGCCTGAAGGGGATGGCTACTTGTGCCCGACCATCTCGTCCCTCCAAATAAGTCCACAGAAACACTTAGGCGCCTGCCCCCTTTTCTCTCGCCAGTTTAAAAGAATTTTAAAAATGTTAAAGAAGTTTCCAAGGAGGTGAAGAAAAAAAATAAATTAAAAATCTTTGCTGGTTTCCACACTGCGCGTAGCGCGCTTTCCAGCTCACTCGCCGCCTACCGTCCTTGGTTGAAGCTCATGTGAAACGGGGTAGGAGAGTGAGTATCCGGGGAACCCCGTGTCCCCGCAGCCGCTGGAGCCGGGCGAAGTGGGGGCGCGGTGGAGTGGCCCTCCGCATGTCTGCGCGGCCGCGACCACTCGGCCAACCACAGCCGCCCGTCCGTGCGGCCCTGCAGGACGGGCCGGGCTGTGGGCACCGCGGCGGGCCGGAATCTCAAGGAGGGACCGCGGGTTTCCTGCCCGAGAGGTGGCCCAGCCAGTTGAGGATATCCAGTCCCGTCGGGGTTCCCGCCGTGTCCTTGCCTGGCACCCCTCATCACCGGCCCCCGCTGTAAAAACACCTCCGACCACCTGAGAAAACAGTTGCTTTTTTTTTTTTTCTTTCCCTCGCTATTTGAATGGGTTCATTTATTGTGCTCAGTGGAGGATTACAAAGCAGATTGACCAAATCGTTGTATGTGAGATTCAGAATTGGAAAATTTTCCTAAAACAGTTGATCGTCCCTACGCTTCAAGAGAGGAGGAGAGAGAGAAAAAAAGGTATTGTCAGTACAGCGGCCGTCCGGCTCTGACTGGCGTAGTCCCAGCTTTAAGGAGGAACGAACTGACTTTTAAGTAGGCAAGATTCCACTTTACATATAAAAACCAAGAACTTTTTACTTCATTTTTCCAATAAGGAACATTTTCAGAACTTTACACCCTTTTCCTTAATCATCTGAAAATGGTGTCTTTCCCTCTCAACCACAAACCAGCTTTAGACTTGGAATTTTGGTGTAAGCTCTTCCTTGTCTTTTTGCTCTGCAATTCATACTCGTTATGACACATTTTCTAGTTAGGACAATACTGTGGAAGGTGTAGAATATTTCCTATAGGAAAAATTGGTTTCGCCATATTTCTATATGTTATATTTGTTTCTCTTTACCCGTAGAATAATGCAATTTCCTTTGCCTGTTTCCAAATGCATCATATCAGCCCGCACCTTCTGCAGCTCCTTTATTTCTTTTTTTCTTTTTTTCATAACTATTTCTTATTGTAACTACCTACATGCATTAACTTTAACTTACTAAATGAACAAACTTAAATGAAACTTCTTTGTTTTGTAGCCAGTTTTGAAGATCCTTTTTCTCTGGTGCACTAACTCCTATCCCATCCAAATCATGACTCCCTCTGCTATCACTTCTTTTTTTTTTCCTTCAGAGCTCATTGATTAAAAATAAATACTAATTATTAAATCTGATTTGTACAAAGTATGCTATCCAAGGCTTACACTTTCTCTAAGACCCTCCATTTTCTACTCTGCATTTAAACAAGATACTTTACTCCTTGAAACAGAGAGAAGGATTCAGGACTGGGTTTTTCATTTGCTCTGTGGAGGAATTATTTTGCAAGTTCACTAAAAGCAAAGCAGCAAGGGACAAGTCCTCCGCACTCTCTATGTTGGTTTGGGACTAGCTTGTGCAGAGCCAAACTGTTGTGGATATGAGCGGGGCTGCCTAGCTGCCTGTGCTTTCCTTCCCTTGGACTCCTCGGAGCTCATCTCTTGGGAAGCACTGAGGGGATAGGATTTTTGTTTCCCACTGGGGCTGCTTGGCTCATGAAACTGCAGCGGTTGCTCTGTTAAAGAGCTGTCTGGAGTACAAGCTCTGTACCTACCATCACTGCAATCCCCTCCACCTTCTTGCACAGTTTTAGTCCCACACTCAGTTTTCATGGGATATTATAGAGGGGTAAGAGCAGGTTCCAGTCAAGGGGCAAAGTGTGCCCAAGACAAGCCATACTCTTGGGCCCAGATTCAGCTGCTGTATCTGGAGCACGTGGCCTTCCTACATAACATACCTGCCCAAGATGCTCAGGCTCCAGTCTGTAGGTACTAGGTCTGGAGCCCAGAGGGCAGGCAGTAGCACCAATGACCTTGAAAGGGGCTGCTCTCAGACAAAGGCAATGACCTGTACCCAGATACACCGAGTGTTTAGGCATCTAACCACCCTTAATTTCAGTGGGAACTAGGTGCCTAAAGCCCCTTGGTAGTCTGACCCCAAAATGGAAGTGGGTGGTGCTAGGAAAATCGTGTGAATAGTAAGACAAAAGTAAAGTTGTTAAGCAGTTGTTGAGAAATTGCAATAGAGGACAAGGTTTCCCTGAGGGAAGCTGTCCTGTTGAGCAACACCACCACCTTCAACAGACCTTCATAGAGTCAAAAAGCATTTTGTTCTTTGGACATTTGTTTTTAACATGTAATTCTTTGACCTAGTCTGTAAGATATCATTTCCATTTTTAAGTAGTCATAAGTAGTTATTAAGTGCTGATAAATATTCTCTATTAGGTAAATTCTATTGAATTATTAGAATAAAAATGGCAGCCAAAATTTCAAACTTTCAAAAGGTCCCTTTATTATTTTCATATGGCTTTATTTTCTTGCTCTGTGACATGCCAAGGTACCAAAATGCAGCAGCTCTTTGGCTAGGCACACACTGATGGACTGGCCATCACTTACACTGACTTGCGAGCAGGCTGCTGCAAAGTCAAGAGCATGTTGTCTGTTACTAAGCAATAAAATGGATTTTTTCTCAAGCCATTAAATTTCACAAATATCCTGTGATCATAACTGGTTTTGGGACTTTTGTCCATCTATCAAATTTGATTGAGGCTTTTTTTTTCAGATGTCAGTCAGAAAATAAGATTTTGTAAGTCTTGTACTTTGTGAAATCAGGCTAAAAAGTACTTGTAGCTCCTAACTGAAAATGTTAAGGGAAAGGTGTCTCATGATTGTTTCCAGAACTGAAAGATTTCTTCTTGATGATGCAGGTAAAAATATATGAATGCAGAAAGTCAACTCTAAAATTGTAGTTTCTTACCACTCTCAGGCTGAATTTTCCTTTTATTTACACATTGTTGACCACAGCAGCCCTTAAAATTTGAGTAAAGTAACTCTATGGACTTCAAGAGCATCCAGATGAGTGAAGCCATTGTGGCTTGGGCATGCCACACAGTGACAGAGGTTTTGGCTGTACAAGTTACCATGAGGGAATTTACAGGGCGAAGAGTTACTTCTAGTCCAGAGCAATAAAATTGGCTTTTATGTTTGACTGTACATGGGTCAAAGCCCAGACCCAAATGTCTCCACTTCCACATGTAATTAAAAATCTGCATCTGATTTTTTTCTTCTGACCTGATATTTATTTACTTTTTTGCTCCTGGAAATGTATGTTGCAAAGAGGATTGTTCGAGGTTTGCACAGCTCAAAGCTACAGTATATTTTAACATAAACCAAATTCCACACATATAACTTTATATATTTTGTGTATGTAAGTGCATACACACACTTTTGACCCTCATTATTTGACATAATATTGGTCTTTAAACCTCATAGTAGATGATTCATCCTTTCTTCCTCAGTGTCTGTCTCCACAGCTGTCTTGGTTTTCTTCTCTCAACTCAATTTTTTTTGCCCTTATTTTTCCCTCTCCACAGTTTGCATTCTAAAGCTTATTTGCAGTAATTTTCTGACAGTAACATGAAACACTGAACATACTGTACTGTCAGAGGTTGCATTAAGAAGCCGGGAGAACTTGTGGTAACATCTCTATTCTGTTGCAGTTTCTTAGAAGCCATTAATAATTTTCCTGGCTTGTATCAGAAATAGCATGGTCAGCAGGACTAGGGAAGTCATCCTCCCCTTGTACTTGGCACTGGTGAGGCCATGTCTTGAATTCTGTGTTCAGTTTTGGGCCCCTCACTACACAAGAAGGACATTGAGGTGCTGGAGCAAGTCCAGAGAAGGGCAATGAAACTCGTGAAGGGTCTAGAGCTCAAGTCTTATGAGGAATGGCTGAGGAAACTGATAACCTTATCACTCTCTACAACTACCTGAAATTATATTGTAGTGAGGTGGGGGTTGGCCTCTTGCAAGTAACAAGTAAAAGGACAAGAGGAAATGGCCTCAAGTTGCACCAGAGGAGGTTTAGATTGGATATTAGGAAGAATTTCTTCATCAAAAGGATTGTTAAGCGCTAGGACAGGCTGCTCAGAGAAGTGTTGGAATCACTATTCCTGGAGGTATTTAAAAGGCATGTTGATGTACCACTTAGTGACATGGTTTAATGGTTGGACTTGATGACCCTAGAGGTCTTTTCCAACCTAAATGATTCTGTGATTCTATGACCAAAACTGAGCAGCAAAGCTTTAAAAGATCTGGGCCCCATTTTGCTGTCATATTATATATTTATAGCCCTAAAGGGTAATGTGGACTCCAATGAGGCAGATATTGTTTGGGTCAGATGCAGAAATTGAGCCATTTATTTGAAACAAAAGAAAATCAGTTTATGCAGCTACTTGTACATGTAGTGAGACTATAAATATCTCCTGAAGTTATTTTTTCAAAGATTCTTTTGCACAGTAATTATCAAAGGCCAACTTTAGTAATGCAGTTACACAATATAAAGGAGCATATGTTAAATGAGAATGGAGGAAGATCTGAAATGTAATTTGGTTCTGCCACTCTCATCCCATATGGCTTTTCTTCCTTCGTCTATTTCCTTGCCTTTAAAATAAGGTCAGATTCTATTAAATCAGCTATCTTATACAACTGCTGTACTTGCATGTGGTGTGACTGTTGAGAATGCATAAGGTACATTAACTATATAAAATATTGTAAAAAATTCCAAATAAGCACTTGTATGGGATTGTGGGGACAGGTATTTCATGGCAGCATTTGTGCTTTGTTCTGGACCTATGTGTGTGCCATGCATTTGTTCACTGAAGCTTTTCAAATGTCTCAGTTCTTAAGGCAGAGAAGTTATGATTCATGTGTTGAAACAGCTGCTGCAAGAACATTTCAAAAGAAAATTTATTTAGGTGTTTTACTCACCTGCAGACCCAGTGACATCATATTAGCTAACAGCTTCCAAAATGTAGCTGTTAGAGCTCCCATAAAAAAACAGGAGCAATTTCTTGTAAAGTTTTCAGTGAGGCATCAATACTGCTAAAAAAAGGAAAGAGTAATTTTTACTTATGGGAAGCAATTAACAATATAGGTAAATCTAATTTGCTTTCACACCACTTCAGTCCACTTGTCATCGCTCTCCTCTCCCAGCACAACTTCATGGCAGTGTTCAACTTCTAAGCACACAACCTGCTGCCTTGAGAGAAGTTAATCTTTATGAATACTCACAGACATAATTTTCATTTGTTTTTTTTTTTTCTTTTACTTAGAATTGACTTGTGTGATGATTCACAGTTTTGTACTCTCCTTGAGGTTTCTGTGGGCAGTGTGCACTGGAGAGCAGTTTGAATCCCTGCAAATGCAGAGGCAGAGCAGAGTCTGAATCTGCCGAATGTCCTACACAAACAGCCAGCAAATCCCCTAGCAGGCTTGTCAGAGAAGGAGCCAGCTGAGGCATCAAACAAATCCTGAACACACAGGCTCAGTGAAAAAGGGAGTACAGAAAGCCAAGGAGCTGAAAGAACACACAATAACTAATAGTGAATAAATGACTGCTGACCCTCCCCATCTCTCCCCTCCTTTTCAAACTGATCCCAGAGTAAGGTTGTACATCATCTGTTTTCTTTAGGAGTGTGCAGTCAGCTCCACAAATACAATTTTAAACTCAGCTGAATCATCTGCTAACTTCTCTGTTGGCTGATCGTGTGCTGACATCATTCCTAAATTAAAATACTTGTAATTAATAACTCTGGGCATCTTGTTTGTGGTAATATCTTAGATTTTTGCATGTCAAATACTAACCACTTAAAACACTTAGTGGTCAGTTCTGCTAGAGTTAGAGAACTTTACTTCTTGGGTAGAGCAGCTAAGTGTCACTGAAATTCTCAAAATTATGATATTCCCAAAATCAGGTTTTTGGCACCTCCTGCCTCTGGTCTTGGGCACTGGAGAAATGTAAAAAAATATTTTCAAGATTTTCTTCCTCATATTGCACTGCTTAAGCCTACTGACAGGAAGAAAGAACAGTGGATGATTAATTTTAAAACAAAACATTCGTGCCAGCCCGCTGTAGATAAATGGAAGTTGTGGTGACTGAGGAATTTATGGAGAGTGTTTAAAAGTGAGATATATTTATCCCATGACATCACCCTATTGCCATGACATTTTGTGGTATACCTTTAACAATGAATAACCTTTGTATAATAGTTTACATATCGTGGAATTTGTTACATCAGTGAAAAATATCTACTTTACTGTTTCTGGAGCAGATACATTCCAACGCCTTCTTTATTTTTTTCTAATGTGTTTTCTTTCCCTGTTCCTCATCCAGTCAGAAAAAAAAAATCTATTGATTAACAATACACTTGAAATTCCAGCTCACATAATCATATATATTATGCCCAACATCAAACAGATTTACAGAACTTAAGGTAAAGGTTAATAAAGGTGGTTTTAGAAGGCTGACTTCTTCTGTGAATTCTGATCTGTTGCATTGATTTAGTAGGCATTTAAGATTAAACATTCAGCATAAGATTGCATGATCCATATTTAATTTGATAAATATTTTATGCTTCTTTAACAGCAGCAGCTGGTTTATTTTATGTATTTAATCAAAGAAGTGCTTTGTAAAGCTATTCAGTGCTCTGGTCCATAATAAATGTTTTCTTTAGGGTAGGGAAAAGTTCAGCTGTGCTCACAGAGTTACATTATGCATGCTTTCCTGCTGTACCACGGGGGGGAATTTCATTTGCAAACAGAAAATAAAAATGGAATGACAGAGGGGAAAAAGCAAACATTCTTTTTAGTGCCTGTCTTGCAGACATGTCTCAAAACACTAAAGAGAAATGACTGAAAAAACAGTGTTAGCAATGATTCTTCAGAAATCGCAATGATTATCATCCAGCTAATGGCAGATGAGCCCAACTGTGTCTTGCATTTGGACCCTGACCACAGGGAAGGTAGCAGTGCTGGTACTGTCAGGAACTGGAGGGGCCACGTGCACAATGGCTGAAAGAGCGACCACCCAAAGTGACGCATTTCAGTATTGAAGATGCACAGAGACCTGTATCAGTTGACCTCAGCCTGTGACCAGTGGAGTAAAGAGTCACTAACTCAGAAAGGTAACTTGGGCTCTGCTTTTCAATGACTTTGTAAATCAGCATAAGCACCTTATAACGAATGCAAAAACTTACTTAGTAACCAAGTGCAACTAAAAGGAGATTGGGAGGCTGGGGCATTCCTAGGAGCAAACTAGCAGCACACAGAGCCACAGCTGCGGTTTTTGTACAGTACTGTGTGAAACACCGTGCAGCAAACAAGCCAGGCTGCTAGGCAGTATTGCAGTACTCAGTTCAGAAGTGTACGTCTGTACCTCCTGATTGCTTAGGTCACCAAAAACAGCAGTCTAAGAATCTGCCATCAAGAGTCTTGAAATGGAGATGGAAAACTAGAACAGAAGTCTCATTCTTACAGTAGCAGGAAGACAGTGAGAAGATGCATTTTAACACCCACAAAAAGAGATCTTAAGCTTCTCAGGACCTAGAAAGGTGTTTTGCACCACTGGGTGCTCCCAGACTCCCTTTTTGCACTCTAAATGTTTGGCTTGGGTTGCATATAAAAGATAATGCTTCACTTAAATAATGTTACAGTTTTTTGTGGTTTTTGGTCCTCAGAGGGTTTTAATGTGACAGCTGTGTTGCAGCTGCAAGAAAAATATTCTCTTTCTTTAGTGTCAACAGCAACATTTTTAGAAATTTCCTGTACTGCCTCGTTTGGTTCTTTTATTCTTTCCAGCTTTTATTTTATGTAATTAATCTTTGCACACAGAATGTTTAAGTTTGTGTTCTTCCTGCTCATTTTTGGTCCTCATATGCTCTGTTTGTTGTTTCACTTGTGCAGTAACCACCACAGCAACATTTTCTCTTTTCCTCTTCCAGATTCAGAAACTCAGGCTACAGAATTTGCCTACGACTAGCATGTGAAATGTGTGTTACATTTTTGGTACCACGCGCAGTGAAGGGGGACCTCTCTCAGTCCATCTTCGGATAATTCTTCTGCACCTCTAGTCAAATAATTTGAGTTACACTAACTGTAAAGTATAATAGTGCAACACAGAATCAAAATCTGGATTTTTACTCCATTGTGAAGATGTAACACTCACTGTCATGAGTATTAGGCTGAGATACTCACATTTACTCAAGGCATCTATGCCAACCCAAACACATGCAAATCAATATTGAATAATAAGCTCTCAATACTCTTTTACATAAACTTAGTGTCTTCACAACAAAACAGACACACACACACTCCACAAAACAGTAAAAGAGAAATAAAATACAGTTAGACCTATGAAAGCCAGTGAGTATTGAGATTTTTGTTATATAAAGTCAGATTGTCAGTGTGTGTATATCTCTATAGCCCCATTGACTTTGTGGATCTACCCAGATTTAACCCAGTTAAGTTGCTGGCTCTAGCTATTTTATTCCTTCCTTTTTTGCCTTACCATTTCAGGCTTATAGAACAGACAGGAGAAATGAAGACTTAAAACACTTGAAAATGAGCTGAAATCTTGCAGTGCTGGTTAAGTGTTTAACTGCTTGTCAAGGTTAACAATGTGTTTAGTGTACACACATGAGGGAAATCTTAAACAAGTGCATTTACAGAAACAAGTCTTTGCTAGACTGAGAGTAAAAAGGTCTATAGCTACAAGTTGGCAGATAATTGCTTGAAAACATTGCTGTAAAAATAAACCATAAATCTCCATGACCAGATTCAGATAATGTCATGGGAACAGGCTGTGTGCCAAGAAAGAACAGGGAAGGTAAGACCTAATGCTCGCTCCTCTGCATTCAGCAACACTCCAACATGGACTGTCCACTCCCAGCCCAGCTGGGTGCCCAAGTCAGGCTTGTCTTCCAGAAAATTACATCATACAAATTGGAAAAACAGAGAACAGAATGAGGCACCACAGCATCCAAACCCTACAGCATCTTAGAGGAAGGATTGCACTAAACAGTTTTAGTTTTAGAAACATCCTCATTTCAGAAAACTCACTTGCTTTTTTTTTTTTTTTTTTTACCTTCTTCCTTTCAGTGCCATGTATAACTATTCCATGGAATGGCAGCTGGTACACAGCATCAGGTTACAGCTTCTGTATTCTGCCACAATACAGGTCCATAAACTTTTATTGAAAATCTGCCTCCTTTGTTCAGTCCTACAGAGCTGTTTATAGATACACTTGTTATTAAACAGGTATAAATAAACTTGAGCTGGTGAGGGACAAATTTGTATTGGTATTTTGGGAATCAAATCAGGAATAACAACATACTAAAGGCTGAAGTATGGCCACAGCCTGTAGGGGTTTACTTCTGAAGTGTACTGTCATTAAGTTATGTCCCCTCAGCCAGTGGAATGGACAGTGCCAGGGCTTCTGCTTTTTTTGTAATGTCTTTTTGGCCTTTCAAAATTGCTTGTCATCCCTTTTCTCCTAGAAAGCAGTAAAGAACAGTAAGCAGCATGGTTTCTGTGTCCCTGGGTTTGAATTGCTCTTTTTCTCCAGCTTATTTCCAGGCACATTATATGAGATATACTTTAACTTAACAAAAAAAGAATCTCTGTAATTAGTATTCAGCATCAATATTTTAGAGGAATTATGCATTTCCAAAATGTTATATTTACATCAGAAACAATGTATTACTCTAACTGTAATATTTCTTAAAGTAAATATTTTCCAGTATTTTCAACAGGTTTTTTCAGATATAATATGAAAAAACATGCTGCAATGTTGCCCCTAAAAATGAGCTAAGAATGATCCTATTGTAATAGACAACCTGCTTCTAAGATCATTTTGAGAAATTATATCCTGCAAACACAAAAGCTAGAAATGAACCTTTTTTGAAAGCTATTTCCTTTATGTTCATATGATGTCAGGACCTGGGGATTTAAAGGACAAAATTAAATAACTATAAAACTGTGAGACTCACTGGCCCTATAAAGACCTCATCCCTTTGCTCTGACAATATAAAATGCATTTCGAGGGCATCTGCATTGTGTTTGTATCCACCTTAACGTACTTTGATATTTATTGGCAGAGTGGGGCCCTTAGTTTAAGTAACAATCTACTTCTATCTTTTACAGCAATACTGTGTCACATTGCAGTCTTGAAGAAAAAACGTTGTTCAGGGGGCTCAGATTAAAAGGTAATGGAGAATGAGAAATAATGGTTGAGCCCTAAATGCCATGAGGAACAGTGTTTTTTAATGGGAATATATGGCTTCAGGAAGAAAAAATTTGGCAGAGGTTTTCCTGCAACATAGTCATTTGATCCTGTTCAGAAAGAAGGAAAGATAAACTGAGATGACAGGTTATTTTAAGTCCTTTAAAGCCATGTGTTGAGAAAAATATCAATCCTTGATAAGTCTATTGGCTTAAACCTACAGCTGCAGCAGTAAATCCTTCAGGGAATGAAGCTCACTGGCAACCCTCTGATACTCAGTTCCATTTCAGGTGGGATGAAGGAGCCCAATCCAGTCTGACAGTGATTCCAAACTAAACAGTACATTTTTTAGATTTGCAGTAAAACGAGTGGACAGAAACAGTTCTTTCCCCAGTGAGTGCAGGATTAATGGCCCAATGTATGCTAGAGCCAGTAGCTTGTATGCCACTAATACCCTTTACTAGAAGTCTGTAAAGAGTTCAGAGAACTGAAGCCTGTGGAAATGCATGTAGGTTTTTATGTACATATTCTTTGAGTAGGTATTATGTTGCCTTCTCTAGGGTAGGCCAGCTGGCATAGTCAGTAAAATAGCGTGTAGATGTCAGAGGCTCATATGTGGGACAAGGAAGCTGTTGGGACCTGGACTTGAGAACAATCTAGTTTTCCCCTTCCTGCATTTTCTTCTTTGTAACTACCTGAAATATTTCATGGCAGCATGACAACACCACAGAAAGGAAATCCTAGCAATGCTTGTTTTAAAAGTGTCTTTTCTTCCCGTGTGAAGCCCTTTAAGACAGATAAGTAAAAAGCTCTTGTCACCCTTCCACTCCATTTTTATCTCTGGCTGCACAATGTGGTCTCCCTCCTTGCATCCTTCTGCAGTCTGCTGGTGGTTCTTTGTTGCCTGAAGACTCACTAGACTTCTAACATCTTACCTAAATTACTCAGTGGAAAAATATGAGAATATTTCATTTCATCCGCTTGAAGTACTTTGCTTCTCTACTGTCGAAGCACTTCAATTCAGCTGTAGAATTTTGACTTTATCAAAATAACAAACAGCCCAAACTGTAAGCACTGAAGTCAATGCAAAACGATTGATGTTTGTTGTGGGTGTCTTTTTGAAGTATTTTGTGTCATGAGCAGTTTTGATCTTTTTATTCTATGCAAGAATAAATTTTTTTTATTTGAAAAGAAGTTTCCCCAGAAGTTCAAAACAGAAATTGCTAATTATGTTCTTTTCTAATAAAAATAGTTATTGTCCAACAACTGATTGCTCATACCAAAAATATGATTACTTCCCCTAGAATTGCTACATAGATTGACAGCCTTCTGCAGAAGAGCTGTTTTCCATAGTCAATTTACCTTTGATTTTAAAGATCATGGAAATTTGCATTTGTCTTTAGCTGACTACACTCCTCTTGGGTTTAAAACATTAGAGTCTTACTGCTTCTCTCCCATCTCAGATAGCCACAGGTTTCCCAAACCACAGGAAACCTCCCAGAACAAGGAGGAAGTTCTTTCCCTTTTGGTTTAGTCCGGTCCCCATCATATTGTCCACTCCCTATCACTCATCTCTGTATGAGGCTAGTGTGTGAGCCTGCCAGACAGACTTCCTTGCAAGCCCTATGTGGGGCCATACAGAGGTAGGCGGGGTAATGAGGTAAGCTATGAAGTGCAGGCCTGGCACCTGAAAGGTTTCTGTAATTACCAGGATAAATATAAAGCTTGAGAGCATGTAGAGAAGTCAAAACCAGCCTCATTCAGTGATGTAACTTCTATTCCAAAAGGGTCTAGAGGTTGAAATTGATTCATTATTTTCTAGCTGAATGGTGAGGTAACTTATGTCATCCCAGTGTTCCATAAACTACCTAAACTACTTCGGAATCAAAGCGGAGACTTAATTTGTTTTTTGTCCTCAAATGACAAAAGCTACATAGATGAAACATGCAAGCCACTAGCTTCGTCTTACAGCCCAGAAAAGGCACTTACATTCCCAACATCTTCTAGACTTTTCTCTCTGAAAATAAATAAAATTACTCAACAAGAAACTGAAGACAACCTATTGTCTGAAGCTAAGAGGCTGACTGCAGTTCATCAGAAGATGAAAAGCTCTTTTGCATATGAGTGCAAGGAAGTGTATGGTTTTCTCAACTGATTCACCCTCTTCTAATTTCATCGTGACTCAATCCAACAAACTATGTAAAATAAAATAAAATGCTTTAAAGCCTTAACTTTATAGCTTCTATGCAATCAGCAATAATTATTGTAAATTGTACCACATTTATCTTTATTTGATTTCTGTTCACCTCAAGTCACTTCTCACATAAAAAAAAGAATATATATGATCAAAACACAGCAATTCTGAAGTAAATCTGAGAGTACTTAGAAATTCTGTAATTATTTCTCTTCCTAGAAAGAATTTTAACAAACCTAGGAAATCTTGCTGTTGTTGACCACAATGTATCTTCTTGGCCTATCAAGATCACAAAAGAAAATGTCAAAGGGATATTATGAGTTTTTGCAACTCAACAGTCAAATCATTCTCTGTGAGATTTTCAGCCCTGCAGACTAGGATCAAGGGAGTCAATGTAGCCAAAGGTCTGTCCTCATTTCAGCAAGATAATGCTCTCATGACCTCTAAAAGAGTAATCAACTGAACTGTCACATGTCTAAATCTTTTTGTTGTGGATAAAAATCATTGCTTTGAAATGTTACTATGTCCAAAATCAGCCAGAGGTACTGCACAGGTGAGAGAACTAGTAAATACGAAAATCCCACTAGAAAAATAATGAAGAGTTCCTTGTAACTGCTCATGTCTTAATGAAACCAGTGTAAAGCTTTAAAACTCCATCATCAATACCAAAAGATCCATCAGGGAAAAATGTGGTGTGAAGAGTGTCAATAAAAGCACAAAGATATCCCACAGAAGGAATTTTGAAGTATTAACTCTAACTGACATATGTATTATGTTAGTTTCACATTCTAAAGTGGGAAGCCCTCATTTCCAGCAAGTGGACCTTGCCTTGAACATGGAAAGGAAATAGGCATTCATAGAATCACAGAATAACAAGTTGGAAGGAGGACTCAAGCACCATTTGGTCCAACCTGTCTTGTCAAAATCACCATCTAGACAAGACGGCCCAGCACTCTGTCCACCTGAATATTAAAATTGTCCAACACACAGCAAACACTGGAAATTCTTAAAGAAGAAAGAAAAGGACTTCCCCCCCCGCCCAGGTACTTATTTTTTAAAATTAAGTTGATGGTACTTTTGCTGCAATTCAGTTCTATAAAACAGTAATGCAGAACTTAATAATAGTACATACATTTTTGTAATACTATATTTGTACAGTAGACTGAGAGGCTGAGACTAAATTTTCTATTTTCCCATGTAAGATTTTTCTTAATGTAGAGGTGTATCAATAGAAAAAGAATGTGTTGTTGTACTTTCTCATGCTGTATAACTCTTTCCACAGTCCTAAGATGTTTTACATTGTATAATATTTATTTATTTGAAAACTTTATCTTGAAGGAGTTTCTAAATGCTAACTAAATTATATATAATCCACTTTCTGTGCCTGGAGAGAAAAAAAAATCCAATTTTGCTTTTTAAAAAATATATTTCAATATTTCTATTTTTTCCAGGACAGAAAAAAAAAAAGGAGGATTTTTTTTCAGTATCTCCAGCTTCTGAAAATCTCCCTAGTTTTAGATATTGACTGGTACCACCAATTACTTGTGGCTTGGCTTGGATCTCGAGAAAATACAAGCTGGAAATGTTTCCCACGGTCAAAACAGGCCCCCCCCAAATCTGCTAGTTCTACTGCCTGCAAAAGGAGAACCTCTTTTTCTTCTGGGGGAATCTGGGTCCAAAATGTGGATGCTTGCACTGTGCATCAGGAAATCCTGGGTCCTGCACTTCCAGGGTGGAGCAGCTCCACCGAACAGCTGGTGCAGAGATGACCGGCCTGTGCACAGTACATTCAGCACATTGCAAATATATCCAGCTCAGTACATGTACATAAGCCAAGGGCACAGCAGGGGTGCACAGTATCTCCAGACAGCTTGTGCTTGGTCTGTGCTGTTAATGTACACATGAGTTGTCCAGAGCCTCTAAACACCTGGAAATTCCAAGTAAGTGGCAACATTTCTTTTCTGGATATCATTTATATACAACATCCATACTAGCTGTCATGCTGTTCCCTTATCTCTTGAATGACAGGCTGGAGTGAGGAAGGCAAGGCATTATTTATATTCATTATTTTTGCTCATATTCTGCATAAACCAAGTATTTTGTGTTACTGACACTCAGGATTTCTGCAGAGCCACAGAACAGACATTTCCACAGGAGTAATATGCCCTCTTGCTTTCAATAATCCCATTTTTTGTCTGAATACCTCGCTCCTAGAGTGCCCATGAGGCAAGTAATGTGCAGTAAATGTGCTGTCTTAATTTTTCACCTTGTCTTTCAGGGTATGACAGAAGAGCATGTGAAGTCTTCAGGCCTTCATAGTGTCACAGTGAAGGAGGGCTCTGAAGACAGCACAGAGGCGATTATAAGTGAGCAGGTTATGTGAACAATTCATTGCCCTCCCTGTTCAGCTCTGTCCAGTTTCACAGCCTCCGGTCGTCCTTTAAGTATAACGTCAAGTGATGCCAAAGAGTCCCCAGCTGGTACTACAGCAAGGATGGTTAAAGGCTTCCTGCAGGCCAGCGCCTCCAACTCCGGCAACAGTGACGTCTTCCAGGTGATTCAGTGACATTTACGGGGAATTTGACAGAAAATCACTGTGGCAGGGAAGATCCATCTGATCTGTGCTTGCCGCGGCTGGCAGCAGTACACAGGTATCTACCCCCCTCTAGAGGTAACAGGCTGAAGCATCTCCTTCACGAGCAAAAGCTGATGGGAGCTTACTGCAGTAGTTCAGACTCTCCTGGCTACCACACCACTAACACACTTAAGACTCAGGTTGTATTTCTTGCTGCAGAGGTTGAATCTTCACCTTTCCGGCGTTTCCCTTCTGTAGAAACACTGTGCACCTGTCTCAAGTGGGTATAAACCCACCACTGGTCAAGTGTGATTGCAAATTACAGAACTCTCTTTAGGTGTAAAAACCTGTGAAAGGTAACAGACAGCAAAGAAACCAGTTTTCTGGCTCAATGTTCACTGCACACACACACACAAAATCCAGAACATATAGTGGGGATTATAAGTATTTCTTCATATTTTGCCTTCTTTGATTCAGTCTAAATCAGAGTCACTGTCTGTGTCTAAAGGGAATAATTGTATTTGGGGGCTTTACATGTTAATCATAAGACTAAAAAGTTTTGTCAAGCACTTAAGAAAGGTAGCATGTACATACATATATATGTATGTATATGTACATATATATATGCGGAGCCCCTGTATCTGACCTGCTCTGAGCTCCACCCTACAAAGAGAATGAGCATCTCACAGAAAGTCTGGACTGACACAGAAAACCTGCAGGTATCACAATCAGTATGCACAGATATGCCATATTTTTCAGTGCAGATGTGGAAACATATTGCATGATTGTTTCAAACCCACCTGACTCATCTGAGAATGATGGGCTGGAAAATATTACAGGCACAAGAAACTGTAAAATGTATCATGATAAATCTTTTACCCTATAAGGTACTATCCCTTAAACATGTGGAATAATGCAAAAATCACACTATTTCATTAAAACTGATATGGCAAGAAGACACCACGATCTTGAATTTAAGCTTTTGAGTTTTTATTTTGTCAAAAGGTTTCCCTGCTGCAGCCTTTAAGTACTAGAATTTATGGTGATCTTTGCTTTCTGCTCAGAGTACGATGCAAAGAAGTAAATAAGCACAGTTAGAATGTTAAGGCATGAAATTAATTTGAAGGACACAGACAAGGATATGATGACTGGAAGGACAGAAAGGCTTTGAAAGAAGGTGCACCATCTATTGATTCATTTAAGAGCTGGACTTGATGATCCTAATGCGTCCCTTCCAACTTAGAATATTCTGTGATCTGTAAATTTGATTCTCAAAGTACAACTATGCAATCACAAATGTACAAATGTTCATTTGAACACCTTCTGGTGTGTGTGCTCAGTTACTTATTGCCCTGATAATACAGGAATTCATTACGGATGTGTAATCAAAATGTGTAGGTCTGTGAGCATGGATCAGAAGGCTGTACCCTCCGTGTTCTCTGACGGTGGTCAGAAAGTTCAAAATGAGCTGGGAATATGTACTAAATGTATGTGGGTACATGTCCCTCTCTCTCTC
>VWZF01002319.1:256464-300386 GCA_013396755.1 Sclerurus mexicanus | reverse complement strand
TTTTTTTTTTTTTTGAAAGGCCACAAATTAAAAACTACTTGGTGTTGCAAGGCACACGTGGAGGTCATCTAGTCCAAACCTAGGCCAACCCCACCCTTCTGAACAGGATCAGCAACAGCAAATTGCTCAGGGACATGTCTATTTGAGATTTGGATATCTCCATTATGAAGAAACCACACTCTCTTCAGACAGCCTGTTCCTATTTTTCACTACACTCAGAGTATTTTTTTTCTTTATGTTTAAATGAAATTTCCTGTATTTCAACTGTTGCAGTGTAAAGATGAAGCAGAGGATGCTGATGTTGCTTTTACCTCTACAAGACTTTTGTGAGGCAAAATACTGCAAGGAAGACAGTCCCTCCAGAGGAAAGGGAGGATTTGACATATCATCATATGTCTATGTTTTCTGTTCTAGCACTGCATATGTTAAATTATTGTCCACTGTATATATTAAGAGTCCTTCATTGTGCTGTTTCCCCACTAGCTATCTGTAAATGCTAGTGTCTGACTCTGTAAAATGCTTCTTATGAGGTAAATTATGGTCATCATTAAATACAAGATATCACCTCTGGTAAGAGACCTCCTAACCCAAAGATTGCTCAAGATCTAGAGAGTATTCTGGAGACATGTTGCCTAATGAGCTCTTTCTTCCCTTATTCCTCCACACACACCTCTTTTGGGCCATTGCTGGAGAGATGATACTTTGGGTTGTTTGGACCTTTGGTCTAATACAGAATTGTTCTTCCTTATGGTTTTAAGGCTCCAGCAAACTGGAATCAAGTGGTGAAGAAAGAGTGTCCTAACGAAGTCAACCCTGAAGGAAGAAAAGAATACATGCAGACATGGTGTTCCAGCTTGGACAGTCTGAAGTAAGAGTCTTTCTGCGATGGCTTTAGGAAAGCTGTGTTTGCAGAGTGCCTACCTCACTGAGATCATGGTTATAGCCTGTAAATGATGGTAAACCACCATTAAATCTCAGCTTTCCTGAGGAAGGTGCATTTTACTGTTTTGCTTCTGACTGGAATTTAATTCCTTGTTAATCTCTGGGTTTTAAGCACAGTGAATCAAGTCTTATCAATGTTCTGCAGAAGAACCTCACTTGGTGAGCACCTTTGGGTTGCTCCTTCCGAACTCTTGGTCTAAGATTTCTCAAGAGTCCAGAAAGAGATGCATCTAGGCTTTGAATCACACTGGTTGTGGGAAAATGTGAACACTGACGCAAATCCCAGAGAAAAGAGGAAAAAATCTCTCAATTAACTTTGGTAGGCTTGGTGAGTTCTCTGGGATTACTCATTCTGGCAAATACTGTGTGCCTTCCTATCAGATTTCTGTGCTTTTATTTCAGAAAAACTCAGAACTCTGGGTAACAAGAGTGACTTCTGCATCACCTGTTAATAGGGAATTCTCATTTTGCTGCTCAAGGCTGAGCCACATCTGTAACATATATCTCATACTCTCCATTAAGAGAAATTTCAGCTAGACTTGGAGCCAAATAATTCAGTGACTTTGTCAACATCTATTATTCAAGTGATGGAAGATGAAACAAATTTGTTTTGATTAGGTCAATCTGAAGGAGTATTTCCATGCCTCATTTAGTAGTGTATTTCTTCCATAATGGAGAATAAATTGTTTGAGTCTTTTCCTAGAGCATTTTTCCAGAGAAGAGATTAAACTAGATACAAGTTCATGGTTTGATTGGGGGTGTGGAATGTCAGATTTGCCACAAAATTTGCTTTTATATGCAGATGCTGGGGGGGGCACTCTCCAGAAAGGGAAGTAAAAGAAAAAATATTTTCTGCAAGTTACTTCAGAAAATGTGTTACAAATACACCTGCAGGCCTTCATTAATATGAATGACATAGGAAAACATTCACACTTACACATATACACCATTAAGACTTTCACATGAAAAGCTTGAGTGCTTGCTTCCAAAAGGAAAAATAAGATCTTTAATTGATTATGACTCGTGGTGCTAGTTTAGCCAAAGGCATAGCTGTAGTTGGGCAGGAAATGGATTGCACAAAACCACACTTTTTCCAAGCTGATCACATGTTCCAGTCAGGAAATTCACTTGGTTCTCGGTAAAAAATACTGTGGCTTCTATGGATCTTCAGATAAAGGCCAAATCAAAAAGTAGTGATGTCCTGCTTATGCAGAGTCCTCTCCAGCAAAAATGTCTTTCTCACTGTCTCTTTTGCAAATCATGTTCCACAAAACATTGAATAACTTATATATGTGTGTCCTTACTAAAAACAAACAAACAAAAAACCCAAACCAAACAAAAAAAATCAAAACAATAAAAACAACCCAAACTTTGTAAAGATAGGCGTAAGAAACTAAATTCTTTTGTCTTACCAATATAAAACTGAAAACTACTTTCAAAAGGTCAGAATACATTAAGTAGGAAAAGAAATGCTTAGAAAAGTTTTTTACAAAATAAATCTAATTTGAGTTTCCATCTAGATGAAACACGATTTGCAAAACCAAAATTCTGTTGCTAGGGGCCTGTCTTGTGTTGCAGGCAATCCTCCACTTAGGGAGGGTGATGCTCTTACACCATTTCTGTGGTGCTCTGACCCCACTAGACTTTTATAAATAACATTTTACATCTGTGTGAGTACAGCTGACATTCATTGAAGCCAGTGGAAGCAGAGCAAACTTGTACTTGCAGCATAGATTAGAATTTCAAAGCAAAACTCTTGTTGGTGTCCTTTTATAGTGGACTAGATCCTCGCTGTAATTCCCATTTTGTTCTTTAGGACTGAGTCCATCATGGATGATCTGTCTGTAAATTCAAACCCTGTGAATTGCAGCTTAGACCTGGCTCCAGCCATATCTAATATATCTGCCTGGTTATACAGGAAAAGAGAGTGAGCAGGAACATAGTATCTTTATTTTGCATAATGCGTTCCTGGAGTATAGGGTGACTAAAGAGTTATCTGTTCAGAGATACGAGAGTTTAGTGAGTTTCAGAAGGAAGGTGAATTTATTTTAGATGTATTAACACTGTTCTGTGAATAAAACAGTTAGAAAAGCCAATGCAAACATTGTGTGATGTTTTATAAATCTAGCTTGTAATTGTTAACATATGAAGCACACTTATTTTACTGCAACTTCTATTGCACAGTAAAAATTTGATTCATGAAGGCATTACGCAATAATTAAGTGGGTTTTCTGTGAACTTAACCAATAAAAAAGTGCAGAAAGAACATGTCTGGAAGTTTCACTGGTCACTAAAAGTTCAGAAGCTGGCGACACACAGGTGTTCCTGTAGTATCAGCCAGTGCCTGCTTGCAGCGGGGAACTGTTTTAGTGTTAGAAGTGTTTTAGACATAGCTTTACACACTGCTACATGCAGTTGTGGTGCTTCAGGCGAATTAGGGCAAATATTCCAAGTATCAGGCTTTGCCATAAAATATTGATGTGATAAAGGGAATCTGTGGCATAAACCCTCCTTGGACATTTTCTGTATATTTAATGTCTTCATCAAAAAATATCTCTTGGTATGTTGGCCAAATATTTTACATAGGTGTTGGAACACTGAAATAAAACAGTGTTAGAAGTGTCTGCACTGTTCCAAGCTTGGAAATCTTTTCCTGAGAAGAAACTAACGCAACTTCTATAACTCTGTTATGCCACTTACCCAAAGAGTCAATTATGACTCTATAACTAAAAAAACCATTAAAATAATTGTACCTGTGGGTGAGGAGCAGGTGTGATATGTTATATAACCTTACTCTTCTCTGGATCTGTGTGGTAAAGTAAATCACTCCGAAATTCCATCAGTTAATTAGTCATAAATGAGCTATTTCCTTGTACTTGCAAATCTCCTCTGCCTAAGGCAGGGAAGAAGGATGGAAGAATTTCCAGCTCTTCGTTTGCTGCTGAAGCCCTGCACATATTCATGAGGATGCTTTAACACCTAATACATCATTCCTTGCATCTGGAGTGTGCTAAGAACACTGGTATAGTCTGCTACAGCAGCTCAGCTGGTGGGATGTCAGTTCTTACTCAGTACTTTAATGCACGCAACTACCTATATCCAAAGCTGGTCATAAACCTGACTTACTGTCTTTCGTGCTTTTGAGAGACTGAAAAAAAAAGGAAGCAAAAGCCTGTTTGTCCTGAGAGTCATAGATACACAGGATAAAGATCATGCTCTGGAGGTGAAATTCACTGGGCTCGGCTTGTACCAGCTCAGCACAGCTGGACTCATCCTGCCATGATGTCTCCCTGCCTCTGGACTGTATTGGAGCATAAAGGTCAGAGGGTGGAAGGGGCTGCAGGACTGTGCCACCGTGCTGGGCCCCATGGCCAGTGGAGTGGGACCATCAGTCTTGGAAAACAAAAAAGTGTAACCTTTCTGAATGTGTCCAGAGAGAGGCAACAGAAACCCAGGCCACTGATTCTCCTGGTCCTTTTGTGAAATGTTTCTGAAGGCATTATTGCTGTGATTCATTGTTTTGCTAACTGCATGACATTTATCAGGACACCACATCAGACATACTGGTTCTGCTCCCAGTCTGGTTACTCTTGGCATAATCTCAGCTATTGTCTTATTGTTAGTTAAGAAACAAGTATCAATAGCATAATTGCTGAGAAAAACATGCTGTTGTGTTACACACCCATTCTTCCTACAGGAAGTGATGCAGCTAGCTAAAAAACATTGTTTCCCAGGATGTCAGAGGCAATAATGCATATAAGGATGGGAGTGTCTTATGAAAAATTGTCCCAGAACAGAAATACTAGCTATGTGGGGCAGAACTTACAAAAGACTGAAATTGTGTAAGTGCATTTCTTCCCTTTTAAGCTCTTGAGTCCAGCAGCCCATACAACTGACTTTCACAACACCCCTGCTCCATACCCTCCCAGCCGGTACGTGACCCTGAAGGTATCCCTTTCACTTGCAGTCTAAATCCCCTGCATGCCCACACTTCTCTTGCTGGGCATGTGAGGAGCAGGTGAAATCTTTTTTGAAAGGAAGCAGCTCCCATGTAAGTATGATGGGATTCACAGAAAAAGTATCCTTTCAGCTGTCTTGCCTGGCATCCCTGACCTCTTTCAGGAATGGGAAGGCTCTGAGGCAGCATTACTGTTCCTGGAGCTGCCAGTCTCAGAGATACCTCATTAGTGCCAAACCTATTTTAAATACTTTTCAAAACAGAGCCAGTTTGATGGTTTTGAAGCTATTCTTCATATCACTCATAAGCCGTAGCTTTCAAAGCAAATGTGAAACATACTAGCTAAAAGTTATCAAACCCTTCTCCTGTGACCTGTGCCACTTTCTCACAGCTTGTATTTCAATCTAATTTTTCCTGTTGACTGCTGGCGTCAGAGTCAGAGAGGGGTCTCCACTGAGAAAAATTCCTGCTCCCCTCAACATAACTGGTTATGGGAAATAGACTGCAAAGTTTTGCACGTCCTTGTCAGTGCACCATCTCCAGCAGGAGACCAGGTCAGCCATGACTGTCTATAGCTCAGCCTTGAAAAATCCTTAGATAGAGAATCTGTAACCACTCTGAGTAATGACTTCCAGTACTGAGCTACTCTCCTAAGAAAGAATTTTCTTTTCAAATATGATTTCAACAAAAGATATATTTTTTCATCTATGGAATAATTGAAAATAACTTCAAAAAACGTGATTGCAGCACAGTGTGTCTGTAACATCTTTCAAGTTTTACTGTTTTGGGGTTTTATTTCCCCTCAGAGTTGTCTAAGAAGCTTCTCCCACAGAATTTCTAGTAAGTAGAGGAGAATGGGGGTTTATGAAGGCGCTAAAGAACAATATGTGGTAAGTCATATTTAAAACAATCACAGAATAATTTAGGTTGGAAAATACCTATAAGATCATTGGGTTCAGCCTTGGATGGGACACCACCTTGTCAACCAGATCATGGCAAGAAATGCCACATCCAATGATTTCTTGAACACCTCCAGGGATGGTGATTGTTGATTCTTGAACACCTCCCTAAGCAGTCCATTCCTAAGGTTAAGAACCCTTTCTGTGTAGAAATTCTGTAGCTTGAGGCTATTGTCCTTTCATCCTGTCACTAGTTGCCCGGGAGAAGAGGCCAACATCCTAATTGACAGAACCTCCTTTCAGTTAGTTGTAGATAGTAATAAGATCCCCCCTGAGTGTCCTTTTCTCCAGGCTAAACAATCTCAGCTCCCTCAGCCAGTCCTTACATGACTCTCTAAACCCTTCACCATCTCTGTTGCCCTTCACATGCTCCAGCACCTCAGTGTCTTTCTTGTAGCTAGGGGCCCATAACTGGACGCAGCACTAGAANTGTAGCTTGAGGCTATTGTCCTTTCATCCTGTCACTAGTTGCCCGGGAGAAGAGGCCAACATCCTAATTGACAGAACCTCCTTTCAGTTAGTTGTAGATAGTAATAAGATCCCCCCTGAGTGTCCTTTTCTCCAGGCTAAACAATCTCAGCTCCCTCAGCCAGTCCTTACATGACTCTCTAAACCCTTCACCATCTCTGTTGCCCTTCACATGCTCCAGCACCTCAGTGTCTTTCTTGTAGCTAGGGGCCCATAACTGGACGCAGCACTAGAAGTGTAGCCTCACCAGTGCCAAGTACAGAGGGACAAACACTTCCCTGGTCCTGCAGCTCACACTATTTTTGATACAAAACAGTAAAAAATTCCGTTCAACTCTTTAACTTCACCTGTTTGTTTTCATCACAATCTCCCCTCTTCATTCCCTTCTTCCTGTGAATATAGCCGAGACACTCCCTGTGATCCTTTCCTACTCTCACTTCAGAAGGTATTGTGTAAAATGCCTGGAGCTCCTGCATTTGAAACTGTTTTCCAGTATTCCTTGGCTTCAACTTAATTCAACCTTGACTATGAGTAAATATTGTTTCAGTTGTCATCACTTTCTAATTTTTCTTTTCTTCTGCATTTACTTATTGCTAAACTAACAGTGCCTGTTAACTCTGCAAAAGCATTTTGGGATGCAGTAAGTATGGAAGCTGTGATCCCACACAGAATGATACCTTCAGGCTGATATACTCTTAAAATTTCTGTCCTTGGTTCAGAAATATTGGAGAAGTCAAGTATAACTATTTTATTTCTAATGGAGGGCCACCTGCCATGCGAACCAGTCAGAAGAAATTCAGCAGAGGTGCTTTTCATGGCTTTTTTCAGTCAAAAGGAGGTAACATGAACTCATTTGGAGATTCTCTTGTAAAGTGCCCGCATATTTTCCCTTCATTATTTAGAAGTAGCTCCTAGTGATGCTGATGGAAACTACAGGTGTGTGCACTTAAAGGAGAATATAGATCCATATTGTGCAAATTGCTTCAGAAAACAAACTCAGTTTATGGACATGGACTGTGCAGAACTGAGCAACAGTATATTTCAGGCAATGTTCCCTGCATACCACGTAGTAAAGGGAAAGGAAGCTGGGGAGCAAGGGAGAGCAGAGATCTGGATTTTATAACTACTTTTAATAACAACCATGGAGGATAAAACCTGCAGAGTTTTGACTAGCTTCAAAATCACTTCTCACCTCTGGTTTTGAAACCTCCAGCCCAATTATTTGTTTACTTGATAGTGCTAAAGTCTTATTCTCCATCCTTATTTGCTTGCTAGTAAAGAGCCAAAAGAACAGCAGTCCAAAGGTAACCACACAACTAAATCATTTCCAGATGACAAGTCACACTCTGATGGTGAAAGCAGATTTTACAGTTTCAGTGTGCCAGGTAATACATGGCAGTTACCCAGTCTCTATTAGTTTTTTGTAATAGTATATACACATACTAGGGTGGTTTTTTTGAGCTGGATAAGGGTGACTAATTCAACATACATACAATATTTAACTTGATTTCAATCAGAAAATCTCCCAAAAGAAAAGACAATTCTCAAGCATCTATTTTCCCTAACCCTTTGCACATGGGAATCATATTAGCAATTTTTATTGTGATACTAAGTGTGCAACAGTTTGAATAACCAGCCTTAGGACCATACAGTCTAAACATAATCACTCTAGATGCATGTTTGTGATGCCATCTTTACAGATGTGACCACTTCATGCCTTTCCGACAGGATCCCTGACTCATTCACTGCTCAGGATGGGTGTCATTAATTTATTGAAAAACCATTAAACATTTTGCTTTCTCCATGTGTTTAACATTTGGTTTAAATCCCTATTTACCACAGACCAGTCGATTTTGAACTTAAGAAAGAGTTTTTAATTTCATTTGGGAGGTTTCCCATGATCTTGATGGCTCTATTCTCTAAGCAGTTTGCAAATGTGTATTTATTTCAGATCACACCTATTATTATTATCCCCATTTTACAGCTGGAAAACAGAAGAACAGAGAAGTGCAACGATTTTGGGTGTTCAGTTTAAGACTCCAGGACCTAATTTTCCAAGGTACTTACCATTATGTAATTTTTCAGATATTCAGAGCAGAACTCCCATTGGGTCCTGCTGTAGTTTTGAGTGCTCAGCACTTCTTCAAACCAGACCCTGGAGTCTCAAGTCAGGTACCCATAAAACTGGGAACATGCAATTACTGACCACGTGTGCAAAATTTGGTATAAGATCATAGTGATGTCGTACAAGGGATATGTGGCACAAGCACAGAGTTCTACAGACTGGCATTCAATAACTTTAAGCAAGATAGTCATCATTGCTTTCCCCAGTCCCTGAACTGTATTCAAAACACACAGTTCCATCTGAAACAAACGAGTAGGGAATTGAGTATATCTCCTTACTCAGTCCTGACATATCTTGAGCAGGACTAGGACTGAACATAGGCTGACACATCTTTTGTGGGAAAAGAGTATGACTTCCTTTTTTCTCAGTGCATAGGTGTGAAAGGGGAAAAAACTGCCCAGGTAACTTCAGCTCTGGCACTTTCTAACTTTGTGTATTTGCTTTGGCAGCACACAGAATTCTTTTAAGAGAGTGTTTGTAGGTAATTTCCTAGGTTCTTAATGAAGCAAAGTGGAAAAACAAAAATCCTATTATGTGGCATCATATTAACACCTCTATGCCTCATGCTATTGGGGTTAGCTCTTAACTTCTCCATATGGACTTCTGCCCTCTGAGTTAACAGGGTAATTTGTAGCAATAATAAGTTTCCAACTCCTCTGCAGACCAGGAAACAACTTTTCTAGGGGCTAAGACCAGAGTAGTGCCATAACCCAGGGTCCTCATGCTCTCTTTTCTGCCCTGCAATGACCAGTGATGGGGCTGTACTATCTTACAAATATTTCCTCTTCTAGCTCTGTCTTACTCCTCTCTAACCATCTGTGTCCCAGTCCAGTTCCTTCTTCATCTCTGAATCCTTCTTTTCAGCCACTGTTTTCTCTCTCAGCCAATTGCTGTTCCTGTCTCCCAGCCAGTCCCAACTGCTCATTCTTTCTCTCTGTCAGCCCCTTACCTGAAGGTCCTCGTTTCTCCCATCTGGGTTTTAAGTCCAAATTCCTCTGGGTCTCCACATTCCACCTCCTGAATATAGTCTCTTTGCTCCAGGTTTTTGACTATGCGTTAAGCTTCAAAACCTTATCCCTTGTTTCCTCACCCAGTTGCTCTCCAGTTGTTTTTGGTACCTGGTCTGTATTTCTTTCTCATAATCCTCTTCAGCTTCTGTCCTCCTGCAACCACAGAGCCTCCCTAGAAGTGCTGAAGTAAATTACCTTCCAGTGGGATAAAATTACCTGTTGTCATCCAGCAAGTCTCCCCTTCTCACTGGAGCTACCTTTTTTGATTACATCCCTTCAGGAGTGTCCATTTACATATTTACTATAAATGAGACATTTTTTAACCTTATAGCTAGGCTGCTCTTTCTGAGAGCAGTCTGTCAGACTAATGTGACTCAACCTTAGAGAAGCTAACAATCAATTTTTTAGGGCACAAAATTTTCTCTGGCTGGATATGTACTACATATGTATGTAGTGTTAACACTGACGCTGTGATTCAGCGTTGTGTGGCTTTTTAGTGGGCTTTCAGCAGGGTTTGCAGAAGAGGGCTGAGAGGTGGGATCACTGTCTGGATTTATTTTTGAGCTACCTCTGAAGAACGCAGAACAGACACTCCTGCAAGGGTCTGCCAAGCCAGAGGTTACTGAAATAAAAAATAAATAGAAAGAAGGGTGCGGGGAGAAAGTACATACTGCTGTTCAACAGGTTTAACTTTTAAAAGTTATGTTTTTATGTTTCTGTACAGCAAAAAACTTTCATCTTCAACACAAGAGGTAAGTAAATATGTATATATGATATATTTAAATATATATCTTTGCAAAGAGACTGATGCAAAAGTAGAGAGAGCCCATACTATGGGCCTTATGCTCCATAATCTCAGTGCTTTCAGGTTTACACCATCAACACTTGAAATCAGGGGAAGATTGGCACTTTACTGAGGAAGACCTTGATCATGTCTTCATATTAGTCTTTCAATCTGGTCTGTACTGAGCAACAGGCAAGGTGAAGTACTGGACACGAGTAAAAATTTATCTTACCTGTGTAGTTTTTCTGTCACAAGCATAGGGAAAGCCTAGGGACATGGTGTTTCAAAATGGTACCCTATGTGTGTCTCCTACCCTTTTAGGTGCATGTGCATTCATAAATAAAGTCAAATATGAAAAAAAAGAAAAAAGGCTGACCAGTAACAAGGTAGTTAGTCAACCAAATGTTCCAGAACTGTCATAAGGAGGGAGAAATAGTGATCTCAAGTTACTTCAGCTCACCATCTATATCAGCTTGGAGTGTGAGTACAAAGCTAAACTATTTCATATGCTCCACACATGAAAATGGAGATGGAAAGTGATGAGCTCTTTATATGCCCCTTTCCAAATAAATTTGGAGAAGAACTTAGGAGGTTAAGCAGGTCCCAAATGATTTATGCTGCTGAAATAGCCTATTGATGCTTTATTTTTCCCTTTAGATTTTCCACTACATTAAACATTTTAAACTACCAAATATTTCTTTTTAAAGGGGAATGGAATGAAAAGATGTCTTACATGATTTATTACAAATTCAGAGGGAAATACTCCCCTTGTAAATAGTTCTAAAAAAATAGCTTCATCAATTTAAATGTTGACAAGCTTAATATTAAAGGGTCATACTGTACCAAAGGTTTTTAAGGAGATTTCCCATTCAAAGGAGTTGATTTCATTGGGAACTGATTGAAGTAGAGCTTCTGCTTACTGGTAGTTGATCTTTCCCTGGACTTAATTTTGTGATTTCCAGTGCAACTTGCACCTAAATCTTAGGTTTTGTTAGTCAAATTATTTCAGTCCCTGTCTCATCCTGCAGGATTCCATGTCACAGCCACTCTCATGCTGCAAGTACTTTGAAAGCTCACCAACTGCATACTGATGTTTGAAGACACATGGGTGCCACAGCACACAGGAGGTGACATTTGAAGCCTGAGCTCTGACAGGACTTTACATTGTCTTCAGCACATACTATTCCTGCTAATGCTGTCTGCTCGGGGGTTTGCAACAGTGAGTGTAAGCAAGCACAAAGCCAGATCAAATCACTTTATGAGTTGTGTCCAGCACAGCCTTTCAAAAAGTATTTCACCCTCACGACCCAGTTTTCCTTTGACAATTCACACAGACAGTGAATTCCAGCCCTTCCAGAGGTGACTGTGGCTTCTGGCAACCTCCACATCTGGGCTGGCTGAGCAGCCTCCCCAAAGGGGCAGAGTGATGTGCATTCCCCAAGCCACAGGGTGTTTAATATTTAATACATCAAAACCTGTAGAGCAGCTCTTATCGTAAGCACAGGCTGGATTTCCATTGGAAAAAACTGCACTGTTTTGAGTTTTATATTTTAATATATTTATGATTCTGAAGTTCATATTTATTTAGGGAAATTTTTTTTACCATGAAACTCAGTGTTCTGGGAAAAAATACTTAATTTAGAGAAAATATTCAGCCTGTTTTCTGTCCTTCTGCTATTATTCAATATGAAAAGGATATTGTAAATGCATATTCAGCTGAATATGTGGTTTGGCAGCGAGCAGTTATTCAGCTGCCCTGCTTCTACCTCAGAATTTATTCAGGTCATAAATGAGACATATAAGCATTTGAGTTAAGATTTATAGTTACATTAACTTTATCAGAAGCTTTTTGTACTTAATATAAAACACACTCTAGGAGCTCAACATTGCTTTATTCCACAATACACTCAATATTAGACATGTTACCTCCTGTAATTACTGACATTAATAGCCTCAGCAATAATGGAAAGGAAGTTAAAAGCCAATGTGGTGGATGTAAATGGGACTTTATAGTACATGTCATTTGGAAATATTGTATGTCATTAAATTTGTACTTAATATTTTTTTATTTGGTAATTAAACCATAACTCAACAAAACAATGTCCTAATTTTAACAACATATAGGTCAGATTTTTTAATAAAATCAACAAAGAAGTTGCCAAAAAATTCAATTTATATCTCATGAAAGATTCAACCCAGTCCTGACAGAGCAGAAGTGAACCTCTTGCAGACAATTTTTGGGAGAAAGAGTGTGCCAGGATTTGTGCAGCTCCTTCCCACACCTCCCAGTGACTCATGCAAGGCTTTAAACCAGCATTGCACAGAAGAATTTTCTTCTGGAAAGGAGGCTGAAGTCACCAGCAGCTCAGGTATGAAATCTTATGTGTATGTCATTAAGCCAGTTTACATTTGCTAATTTGAAAATATTATTTTTACACTAACTCCCCCAAATTATAATTTTTTAAGATATCTATTTCAGAAGGTACTCCTTCCTTCATTGTTTATTCAATTGTAAATAGAATTCTACCCGAAGCCTTTATAGAGAAGTAGGCCACTGTTGCTTCCAAAGGTCTTGAAAGACTGGGAAACAACAAGACTGGAAACTACAATTCTTTATCAAATATTATCTACAGAATGGAGATACTGTCTGAAATGTTTAAGATGATGAATACACCTGTAATGCATATTTTTCTCTACAGTCTTTTACATCTATGTATTGATTAAGCTAACATTCAAGTGCACACAGTGAACTTATTAGCATTCAGATGATCCTTTTTTAGCTTCATGTTAATAATATGTTAGGGTGAACAAAGAAGAAAATAGAATCCATATTTACCTATAACCCTGGTCTATTTTGAGATCCCAAAGCTTTTATGTTAATAATAAAACCACCAATAAATCCTCATCTCTTTGCTTTCTAAGCCTGACAGATAGTCTTTGAAGCAATATTGCATTTATTTCTTCCAGCCAGATGTGCAATTTATGTTTTATTTGAAAGCAAACTGTAGCATTATAAAAGACACTTGTGCTAAAATAATTACACAAATATATTTTTCATCACTGGGTAAAGCCTTTTCAGGAAAGCCTCCACTCTTGTTCTCCCCCACCCACTCCACCCCTGCCCCACCTCATATTCCAGTGCCCTGCTAACATTCTTGCAACAGCTCATTTGATACTGGTAAGACAGGCGACTAATTTCTTAATGGAGATCTTAATGGAGCCAATCTGAAAACAGAATTAATATAGTAGGTGTAAACAGGGTAACATCTAACACCCCAACCTGCCTTTGCAAGAAACACACTCTAAGGAGAATGTTTAAATGTTACTTTTGAAGAAAGCTGCAATTTATTTCCTTAAAAACATACTCAAGGAGTCACATATGTGACTTTTTCTACTTGTGCAAGAAACTTTATGTCCTTTTGGACATTGGAAATGTGCAAATAGGGTATTAATTTTTTGTTCTCTTAGTGTAGTGTGGACCCCTAATACGGTACAAAATTGAAAATGAAACACTTGGTGGATTTTGAACAGTTCAGCTGTAGTTCCTGTGACAGAAAAATGTAGAACAATTCACTGGACCTTCTAAGTCCCTTACAGTTTGTGAAGGTGAGCCAGCAAGGGCTCCTAATGCAGGTATCCATCAGTCCTCTCTAGGGTAAGCTACCCACACAAGTTCAGCTCATACAGGTAAATGACCTTTAACCACACTGCAGATCACTCCAACAGCAGATTTTTCCTTCCACTCTCTGAGGAATATAGCAGGCGTCTTGAGGCCCTCAGACATTGGAAGATATTGGTGTGTGGCTGCTCAGGTTATAGATACTGGCATCTGTACTTCTCATGTATGGTATTGCCACCCATCAGGCACAAGCTTTCAGGATTTTACTGGCTGGGACAAGTGATTACTGTCAGCAGAGGAAAAAATTCTAATCAGAAGTGGGAAGGAGTAATGGACCTTTACTCCTGCACCTAGAAGCTGGCATGTAGCATTACTCATGTCAGCAGTACAAACTATAAAGTAGCAGTACAAAATGTAAATCAGGAGGGTGAGTTGCAGCTGTCTTCTCCAAGGATATGCCCACAGGGACTTTGGGGCTTCCTGAAGAATCATGAGGGTAACCTCCCTTCAAAAGGCAGACTGTCTTATTACTCATGTTTCTTTTTCTGTGTTTTCCAGCTTGGAGTAGGGTGAGTCTGTGCCATTTGCAGTACCTTAAAGTTATGCTTTCCCTACAGTTGAACAACTGCAAAACTCAAGTGGTAAGTCACACTCCCACTCTTGACTCCCTGTAGTGTTATTATTGTTAATTGTTTCTACTGCAGGTGAAGCATCAGGCAGGATCATGCCTAGTTGTGCTCACTCTTACACAAAACTTGTAGGAAGATACAGAAACATTTAACAAAATGTAAAAAGTATGCACGTGATGTGGTAGTTAGGGGTACTATCCTCTTGGTGGCATAACGAAGTCTATAAAAATAACATACTGAGAAGCCAAAATATCATAGTAATTTGAGCTGATTTTACCTTCTGATCTATTTGAAAAGTCTTTATTAAAAAGATAAATTACAGTAGCAAAAAAATGCTGTCCTGGGAGCAGTTCAGATTATGCTAGTTCAGATCATACTAGATGTAAACAGCTCTGCACATTCATTACATATGATATGGCTCCTCCTAGCGAAAACCTGTAGAACAGTTGAGAACTAATATTCCTCCATTCCAGTATTTCCACCTGTTATAGTTTCAAAATCTTTCATGGAATTTGTTTTGGGGTTTTTTTATGTTGGTTTTTTTTTGTCCCTTGCCTTTTTGTCCCTGTGGTTTGGGGGGGTTGGAAGCTAGAGAGATGGCTTGTTGAAGCCCAGCTCTCTCACCACGTGCTCCCAGAGCCAGCTAACTGTCCCTCCTAAACAAAGGGATAGCTAATAGCTTTGCATTCCAACACGATGCCTGGGGAGAGGACAGGGGAAGGTGTCTTTCTTGGGGGAGGACCTCACTTTTTCCCTGACTTGGGAGGTGGTGAGAGACAGGTTTCACAGTACTCATTTTTTTTGCCACTACACCTTGGTCCTCCGTCTACTTGGGTGTCAGGCGCTGCTTGCTGGGCTGGTGGCAGAACTAGGAGCGGGGTCCTGGCTCAGCCGCCCCGACTCCGCATATCCTGTGCCATTCTTCTGAGAGGAAAACTACCATTGCCTAGATTGGCTACAGATTCGTTAAGGGGCCGGCACCATCTGCAAAGTAGTTGTTAACCCCCAAGGCTTTCGGACAAAAGATGGTGAGAGGGTCCTTGCAGTGCCCACGGGAAAGGTTTCAGCCCCTCCCTGTGGCCACCAGTCCCACCGAGCTTTCGGAACCAGCACCTCTCGCCGCCCGTGTCTTTGCCTCGCCTGATCCCGACAGCGCCCCTTGGTGGCCGTGGGTGAGCCACCGCAGCCCCTCCCTCCCCAGGCGCGGCATCGCCACCTGCTGTCCATAAATAGAACTGCACAGAAGGGGCAGGGAGAGGACATGATTTGTTTGAAAGTTTTAGTTATGGTGTTGATGTTTGTTCTGTTCTGGGTTTGGTTATACATACATATATTTTAGTAAAGAACTGATTAAAAGTTGCAGTGGTTTTGAGGAGAGAGAGGCCCTCTTCCTAGTCCAGAAGGATTCCTCGCTTTCCTTGATAGACATCTTGGTTTCTTTTTTAAGCTAAGACATCACTGCATCTTGAACTGCACTTACCTAAGGAATGGGGAAAAACAAACAAACAAAAAAAACCAAACAAAAAACCCACAAAAGTATTATTAGCAGTTTTACTTCATAAACAAACTTATACCTTCAGATATCTGTGTTTGGCTACTGCATGTAGATGTTTGCCATTTACCAACTGGGCCATCATAAATCAAAGAACTGTCTCAAGGAATTTCAGAGTAAAAACATAATCTGCTAGAGTTCAAGCTAACAAGTCAATTGTCATCTGCTATAGAGTATAAAGCCTCTTTCATACCTTTGGTAGCTCCTACCTGCCTCTGGAAAGCACAGCAGGTGAATCATAAGGCAGAACTTGGCCATATATCTTCTGAAATATTGCATTTTGCATTCAGAGAAAATAAATCTTTTATCTGAGTGACTTCTTCTGTTTATAACTGTAGCTGCATATTTCGTTTGGTTAGTAAATATCATTTTTGCAGTTAGTTTAATCAGTTTTACTGTAATGATAACTTCATGCTTTAGTCATAAATAAATGCCAACAGCAAAAATAAAAACTGTACTCACAGGGAGACACGAATCTTCACTAACAATGAGGTTAAAAGTTGAAGGAAACAAGCAAAGGATTTGATAGAATTATTAAGAATTCATACCTTAAAATTTTCAGCAACATTTTGGCCTGAAAAATTTTAAAATCCTGAGATCATTACAGCAGATGAGAAAAGTTTTGCCTTTGAAAGGAAGTGATTGAAATAAGCTTTAAAATGTCCCCTCAAAGTCTGTAGAAGGCATTAAAAAACATAAAGTATTTGTAGGGGAAAAAATCCTCCAAGAAAAACAAAAGTACAACTAAATGTATTTGTCTGTCCAATTAAAAGATCTGTCCTACCTGGGTTAAATATTATCTAAGTTGAATGCAATATACTCCACAGTCAGTGCTCATAAGCTTCATAAGCTTCTGTATGGTTCACTCAATCCTCTGCATTGTGCTATACTTGGTTCCATCCGTTACCAGATATTGTTTACAGTAAAACTTACTCTTGTACTGAAGGTGGGATAAACCTCTGCGACCAGCTCTCTCCTGTATCCTAAATCTGACAGCATCTCTCCACAGCTGGAAGTTGGAGGGGGGAGAAAAAAAAAAAAAAGAGGAAAAGAAAAAAAGAGGGCTATAGGCACAATGCTTAGAAAGCAGGAATTCAAAGTTAATGTCAGTCCCACTGAGAGGAAATACTAGAGTTGATTCTGAAGACTTTCCTGCATCCTTGTCTGACTCTGAGTCTTGTCACTGTTATTTCATTGTATTATTGTATTATAATATCGTAATATTGTATTATTACCTGTGATAGATGCAAAGCTCCAATTGATGAACATTTTTGCTTCCCTTACAATTAGGTACAAATCTGTTATGGAAACCCAGATGGTTATTTCTAGACTTTACTGAAATGACTCTCTAAACACAGCTGCCTTACAGTCAGAGTAAACATTCTTCACAAAGACCAGTTTGCTCTTAAGGCCCCAAGGAATGTGACAGCTGGATACCTGGATAAGCCTGGGCTCAGTTTCTGTTTCTACAGAAAAGCTGAAGTAAGTCTCCAGTGGATGTTGGTAAACAAACCCCAGAGCCAGTACTTGATAGGGATCATATGCTGATACTCAGTCCCTTGCAATATGGAGTTGGATGTGACCAAAATGGAAGACAACACAAAATTAGAAGGATTTTAGAAATACCTGAAATGAACAATTGTGCACAGAACAAGCTGCTACTGAGGTGCTGTGCCTAGTTATTTGGCTGTTGACATGTGGCCTGACTTGGCTTACTGTGCACCAAGCCGAGGTACTCGAATATTTGTAGCTCCTAATAGGCACAAGGCCTCTTCCACAATGTCCACATATGTCCAAACTTCACTACAGGAAAAGAAGAAAGTGCAGGAGGGAGAGAAAGAGAGAAATGTTGAACCAAGACCTGCAATCCATTCCTTTTATCAAACATAGGGACTTTTTCTCTAGAAGGTGAAGTAATTTTAATTTTTGGTCTCTAAAAGCAGAGCATAGGTAGATTCATATTTGAAGCAGCATACAAAAAAGTCAGTGATTACTAGATAAGTTTATTTAACTGATGTTTAGTATTCCATTGCATATAACAGTTCATGTTTTCCAAGAAGTTCAGTACTAGAAAGGCTGTATTATATCTTGAGCTCTTGGAGCAAAGACCTCCTGGAAAAATTCAAAGTGGTGAGGAGCCAGATCTCTCTGAACATGCTGCTGCTTTCTGTGAGCTTGTTTGCATTTGTGATGGGGAGGCTTGTGAGACACTGAATTATTATATTAATTATTGGGTCAGACCAACTTGAGTGTGTGTGTAGAGAGGAAAGGCACAGCTAGAACTTCATGAAGGTGAGGTGATGCCTTGCCCCGATCCAGCCCCTTGGTTCCTCCTTGGGCAGCTCTGGAGTAGCTGTCAGTCACTGTACACTGTAAGCACTGCCCCACACCACACCTTGGAACCCCTGACCCAGGCCCAGATTGGCTGGCACACCCGAAGTCCCACCTAGGGGCAGAAGGGGGTGGCCACAGGGGGACAAAGCAAATAAAAGCAGAGACATGTGGTCTCCCTCCATTCAGACCTTGCTGCCTTCTGGACTCCTGGTAACTGGATCCACACTGGATCTAGGGGTGGTAACTATAATTCTCTCTTTTTCTCTCTCTTTCTTTATTTCTTCTTCTCCTCTTTCTAATCTCCATTCTTAATATTTTTGTTAACATAAAACCTAGTGGGTTGGATTTTGCTAACTTATACGGGTTAGCATGTTCTAAGCTAATACTTTGTGGAATGCTTTATTTTGGTTGAATGTTGCCCTTTAAACTTTTGACAAGTTCTTTTATTTTCTAAAGTTCACCAGCAAAAGTACCTCCTGAGAAAACATATGTGACATTTTCTCCCTTGCACCCTCTCAAGGTATAAAAGAACCAAAGGCCCCTTTAAAAAATTCAGTGGGTGAACTTTTGGAGTCTTGTATATTTTTAAAGTAAAACCCCTTTCATGAACTCAGAGCCTGGGGTCTTACAAGGCCATGTAGGGAGTGTTGTAAAGGACTCAGGAGAAAAAGCTATTATTGTTGATGTTGTAGGACCAATTCCTTTTTCACAACTAAGACTGAATGAAACTTGCTGCTGAATAAGATACTGCTCTGGTGCATGATAGTGGAATTAAGTCCAGAAAGTAAATACCTGGAAACCTGAGCTTGACTCAGGTGGAAATGTCAGGCATTGTGCATGAGATGCCAGGCATGCCAGCACCAGGCAGTTTCTACACTCACTTGGCAGCCCAGGGAAGGCTTCATTCTGCCCACAACTGGGCACAGCATATCATCTTGGTGGCTTTAACACACTAGTTTGTCTGAGATGATTTGTTCTTTCCATGCACTATGATCAGCTTGAAGGGACTGTTGCCTCATAGATCAGTGGAAAGATTTTCCTGTTTGCATTCTCATGGACAGACAAATACAATGACCCAAAGGAAGAGGACAAATAGTCAGAGTTTTCTTAAATTCTTCAAGAGGGGTCAGGTGACCCACTGGATCTCAGAAACTCAGAAACTGCAGTATTAAAGGGCCGGTAAGTTAAAAAGTAGCTTCTAGGACAGAGACTATTAGCAGAGAAGCCCTTGTTTTGTTGTGACTGATCTTATTCAAGTGCAATATTGATACTAGAGAAGGAGAGAAATCACAGTGTTAAAACAATAATCCTGGGATTGGCAGAGGGAAGGATGAAAAAAGAGAAACTAGCTGTCAGTGAGAGCTACACTGTAACTCTGAAGTGTACTGATCTTGTTTCCTCTGATCTTATGTTGCAGCAGATAAGGGAATCCTCCTCACCACTATCAACACAGTATTTGCCTTCTTTCAAGCAGATGGCACCATACACTGGATGAAGAAGGCTTGAATTTGTCTTTTATAACTTACTAGTTAGTCTCAAAAATTATGCAATTGACTCAAATATACAGGGGAATGTTAGATATAAACACTTAGCCCCTTATTACCTTTGCAATCAGAGGGGAGATAGGGAAGGAAAGACAGAGAGACAGAGAGAGACACAAGCTTTTGCTATATTAATACTCTGAATTACAAAGCCTGAAGCCTTGTAAGCCAGCAGAAAGTCTCAATCTCAGTCTCTGCCTCTGTAATGTCCCCTCCCATATGCTGCAGATAAATTTAACCATGCAGAGGCCTGAAGTGCTTTCCAAGGGATATAACTGATTTCTGTAACTGAAAGAGAAGTGGAAAATTCCCAGCACAGTTAAGCTCAGAGACTTTCCTCCACCCCAACTTTTTGACAAGCAAGGTTTATTCTAAACACACATCACAGCAACAGGAGAGAGGCTGCTGAGCCACTTCTCAATTTTAAATGTGAAGATGCACTTTAAGAGGATGGCTAGTAGACAGAAAGGGAAATTCAACGGCTGTGGCTGCAGGAGCAGTAGGGATCAGGCCCCACTGCAGTCACCACTAGATAATATGGGACGACCCTCTATCCCAGCTCTAGGCCAGGCCTGGTGGGCCAAAGGCTGCAGCATCATGTTTTTGATGGAGCAGACACACTGACAAATCCAACGACAGGAGAAGGAGCTTTCATTATCTGTCTGTTTTCCTTTTCTTCTGGGGTGCTTTCCCAAGACCTGAGAAAAAAAATCCACCGCAGCTGGAGGGCACACCTCCCCTCCGAGACGGACGGGGCGGGGCACTGAGGTCCGACCCTGAACCCTTTTCGGGCTCCTCAGTGCCAGACCTACACACGGGACGTTTTGGAGGGGGCGACTTCTCCCAGAGCGATCTATGGTAAATAGGACCAGAGGAGTATTGCTCCAAATCGCTAACCACTCCTAACATCAGCCTGGCAAGAGAATAAAACTAGATTTTCCTGAGAAACAAAGACGTGGTGCTCCTGCCTCCCCTCCCGGCGAATTCAGGCAGCCGCGAAGACCACGGGTGCAGGCAGAGCTATTTCTCTCGCCGGGTATTTCACCGTGTTCATGAAACACAGGACCTTTTTTCTACCGTGCAGTGTGTAGAAATATTATAGAAAAAGCACAACAGCCTCTCCAAGCAAACAGCACCTTGGCAAACAGCGCACAGCGGAGTGTTAAGGCCGGGGACTCCCCGCAGCTGAAATCGGCAGCTCCCGCCCACTCCTGTTCGGACTTCGGGCTCTGGTCAGGAGAAATGTTACTCTCCAGACTCAAGAAATGATGTTTCTCCCTCCTGTTCTGTCCATATCGCTGTGGTGTTTACCCCCAATCCCTTTCCCATCCGGGTCCAAGGCTCAAGACGAGATGGAAAAAAGAGAGGCAGAAGTGCTTGAGTTTGCTTATGACGCCAAAAGGGATTTAGGGATATTACCGGCAGCTCATTTAGAGAGTAGAAAAGCACACCAAGAGCAAAGCAAACGAGCAGGAAAAAACACGTTGAGTTCAAGCACGCAGTCGGGGAGCGCGAGCGCGGGAGCCGCGGCAAAGGGCTGCGCTGGTTATTCCACCGAATCTCCCGGAGGAGGAACCACTTCCCGCTCCCAGCAAACGTCCAAATTCGTGTAAGACACAACTACGCTGAAAACACACACAGACATATATATTTAGACACACAGCTATATATATGTGTGTGTGTAATATATATATATATACAGCTGTTTATGGATAGTGCAATGTGAAAGGGCTGGCTCATACCACTCTCCTTACCGCCGGAAGAGAAAGCGGGAACATTTCTCGGCCCGGGGGCTCTTCCCTGCTTCCCGGCAGCCGGGGCCAGGGTTCTCCTCTCCCGCGGAGCCGGGCGGGGCATTACGCGCAGCATCCGCGGACGGCCGCACTCCCTGCGCTCAGCCGCGTGCTGTCAAGGCAGAACGGGCCCGATGCCGCCTCCCTCCCTTCTCCTCTCTTTCCGAGGGGTGCCCCAGCTGGGGGACAGGGATACGGCGGGTAACCTGAGACTGTCCGGTGTACAGCTTCCCTCTCAAAAAGCCGGATACTCTGAAATAATTAAACATGGAGCGATCGCGGATTTCACTCCGTTCACATCCGATGTTGCTTCACAGCATCCCCTGCCTCCCGGTACGGACCACAAAATGCACGAGCTGCGGCCCCGCGGGAGCCGGGTAGCCCCTGCGAGCCTGGGAGATGGGGAGGAGCAGCGGCTGGGGGCAGGCACACCTGGTGGCTTTCCGCAGTTTTCATGTGGCCGCCTTGAGCTGCCGTCGAGCGGGTGTTACCCGGGGACGGAGGATTAGAAAACGACGCTCTTGCGGGGCAAAGGCCGTGGGGTTCTCCGGTATCACGGTGGGTGCCGGACTTCAACACACAGTCGGGCGCTTGGAGCAAGCGTCGTTCCCTGCGGTCGGCCTTTCGAGCCCACAGCCTGTAAAATCCTTTCCCCAATGCCAATGAATTTGCATGTCCTAACAGCCTAACACCTTTCGTTTAGGCAAAAAGAGCGGGCACTCGCATGCATATAGCCAGGTACATCTACCTAAAAAGAAGACGAATTTCAATGCGCGCCCGTACTAACCGGGCAATAAGAGCACAAAAATTTTATCTGACTTTGAATAAAAACGTTCCTGAAAGTAGTGGTTCCTGAAAGAATCATTTTTATTATCTTAATCTGCACCATATTCGCAGTGTAATTCTACATCTTTTGTATTTTTTCTTGGAAGAGTATGCTCAGATTTGTTTGTAAATAAGAAACTGTATTTTATGTGTATACGCACAGAAATATGGAAGGTAAAAGGCTCAGAAGTTTTAAACCTGAAGAAACAATCCACCAAACTTTTTAAATAAAATTGTGTGGTTAGTAATATGGAAAGCTGATCTTGATAGCATTTTGTATCTTCTAAAGTGCTGCAGCTGTGCAAATATAAAATTGATGTTAATGTTCAGTACCAGTACATTAATAATTCATCTGCGATTATTTGATACTTTTAAATTATTTTTTTTCATTCAGAACATCACAATCATTTGGTCTTGTAACTATATTTAACGGGAGTGAGATTTATAATAGATATATTATATTTTTCTTTTGATCATCACAATTTACTAGTGGAAGACATAGGTTAAAAACTACCAGGTGAAAAGGGCATCTTATTCAAATCCCATGGAAACCCTTCATCCTAAATTGTGTGCATACAAAGAACAAACAAACCTTTCAAACGTGCAGAACAACAGGATGCTGTTTGTTTTTTTTTTCCCCTAAGTGACATTTCATCTATTACGTTATGTTTGCAGGTAAGTCAAGAGAGAGATAGATACTATGTGGCTCATACCCTGATTTCTAGAGACCAGAGTCTGTTCACAAAATTCTGGATGATATAAGAGAGATGTTGGACAAAATCTGCAGGTTTTGGCAATGAACAGAAGCAGCTGAGATGAGTTTTCCAAACTGCTGAGCAGTTGCTGATTTCATAGATATGGACACTAATCGATGAACCTTTGCTCAAGCCCCACCTCGGCCATTTCACACTGCCTCTGCCCAGTGACCAGCAGCAGGTCTTTGCAGCTAAAGACCTGCTGTCTGGGTTAGGCCTTGGTTCCAGATCTCAACCCAGGAAGCCAGAGAGATTCTGTCAGTGTGGCACTGCACTGACTTGACCTGACATGCGGGGGAGCTTCCAACTCGGCCTTCCACCGAGGGCACTGAAGATTTCACTGATTTAGGATAAGCACTGACCTTTCTCATGGAGAGATGCCTTGGTCCAGGGATGTGGGAAGTCGTCATGCAGCATCCCCAGCAGGGTTATTGTGGAGACTTCCGCAGTAGCTATATTTGGACGTCTTGCCAGCAAACTTTCCCTGAAGGACTTGGCATCACTCTTTTTTCCCCCATCATTTAGGTCTCCTATAAGCATACAGGTCACAAGCATAAAAGTGTCCCACAAACAAAAGGAAATGCCCACTTCTCCCACAGTCCTTATGTTTTCCTGCCTCATTGCTGAACACTTTCTGACTATTTGGTACTCTGAAATGACCTAAATCACTCCGAGGAAAAATGTCTCAAATGGGTATATCTCAGATATACCTCACTGGTGAGGAGGAAAATTGTGAAGAGAAACACTGGCAAGACCAGGGCAGTGGCGGGGGCAGGTGGTGGGCAGCAGGCCCCATGACATGGGGCCCTGTGCCAGGGCCAAGTTGGTGGCACTGACATCTCCTGATGGAGGCTGAACCACTGTCAATGGTGAGCAATACCCATTGGCTTTCAGTGTGGAGCTGCCCATAGCTGTTGAGACAGTACTTCAGTGCTCAGCACAGGTCTGCATGCAGCAAAATTTCCTCTTCTTCCTCCCTCCAGTTCCACTGGAAGCAGTGTGTGTGGATTGGTTTCTTGCACACCGGGTGAAAGTTTGGGGCAAGGCTTGGACTGTAAAGGCCATATCTGCCTATCCAGCCTGTAAGCTGCCCCTTTTGGGGCTCTGTTGCCAGGATTGGAGTGCTTCTGCAGCTGGTCCAGCTGCACCCTGTTCCTGGGGAGTAGCCAGGATATGGGGTTGGAGGTGACCAGCTGCGGGAGGGGACAATATCGGCCTGATGTGCTGTGTTGCTGGCTGTAGGCAGCCCCTCTTCCGTATCCTCTGGCCTGCACACATCCCTCGGGGCTGGATGGCGGTCCTGACAGGAGTCCCTTGGTGGATACCTACAGGCTCTGAGGCTGGGACATGAGCGCTTGTAGTCCCTGGAAAAGAGGTTTGTGTGCAAAATCAGAGCATGACAGGGAAGCTAAAATGCCCCTCAGCCCGCATCGTCCCTGCATTACTCGTTGTCTGTGCTTTTGGCAGGAAACTCACGGAGAAGCTACTCTGAAATGTCGTTTACTGACTCCGCCAAAAGCCCAAGGGAAAAAAGCCCTCCTCGCCGACTGCCATCTGCCTCTTCCCGGGAGCGGAATCCCGTTTTGGTGACAGAGGCACGGAGCAGCAGTGCTCCCCTCTCGCAACAGCTGTTCTTGTCCAAAGGAAAAAAAAAGTATATTTACAGCACTATCCTGCATTAAATTTTGCGGCACCTCAAAGTTGCAAATGCACTCGGTGGGTTTTATCCTCTTCGTTATTATACTGTAGTTGCAGGAGAGAACCATTTCGCAAAAGAAATCTAGGCAGCCCGGTGCGAACCCGGCCCCGAGCCCTGCCCGCCCAGGGCCAGCGGCTCTTCGGCAGGAGCTGAGCTGTGCCGGCGAGGGGCTTCTGGAGGAAGAGCGGCGGCTCGGACTGCTGGGGATAGCTGCGATATGGTTCTCAGCGACGGTGGTGAAATGACACTTTCATTTCCCTATGTGGTGTAAGAGGGCAGGGCATTCGTCGTGTAAAAAACCAGTGAGTTTCACTTTTCGTTTACTTTATAAAATCTTCACAACTGGTGGTGAACTCCGATCCTGAACAAGTTTTTGCTATGTCATGTCGCAAATAATATGTTTTCACATGCATCAATAATGTCACTGGCCCTCTAGGGTCGATGCTGGCGTCCCCCTGGGGATGCGCACAAGGCAGGAAGGGATGGGGCAGGGCGAAAGGCAAATCGGTCCTCTCTCTGCGTCCTTTCCCCGCTCTTCCCGCCTTTTGTTCCAGTTTTACTCTCTCAACGAAAGGAAACCCCCGTGAAGGGAAAGAGAGTTTTCTCCAGGCAGTAGAATTTTAAAATGGTCACAAACCCTCTAGAGGAGGCCAACAGGCTTTCTTGCTTTTTAATTTTCTTTCTTTCTTTCTTTCTTTCTTTTCTTTCTTTCTTTCTTTCTTTCTTTCTTTCTTTCTTTCTTTCTTTCTTCTCTTCGTTTTTCTTCGTTTTTCCCTTTCTTTCTTTTCCTTCTCACTCTTATTTTGTAACTATGTAATGCAGAGGGAGACGTGGTTTTGAAGGAAAACGCTGGCAGCCCTTTTTCATCGGGGCCGACTGCCGTGTTCTGTGCGCCACATGACACCCCACCTGCAGACCAATCTCAGGTCATCTCAGAGATCCGGAGCAACGGATCAACGAGTATAATGCATAGGATGAAGGTATCCGTATATACATTTTTGGATAAAGTGTTTATGCACACGTAAAGCTGTAGGAACTGAAAACCCTTAATGAGAAAGGATCGAAAGAAAAGACGCACCTCCAGACCTGGTCAGGAAGGATCACCACCGCCCTTATGTCCCGAAGACAAATATTTAGGGGATCTCGTTAATCATGGAAAAGGATTAGTAGACACAGATACTTGCAAGGAAACTTCCTCCCCGGCGGAGCCACCTGCGAAAGCGCAGCCCGTGTCGCTGCTCTCCGTCCCCCTCCCTAGCGCCCCTGAACCCTTTTAGCCTCACTCCGTGGGACCGCACGGCGGCAGCGAAGGAGAACCCCTGTGGCAGACAAGGCCTCCTCCATCAAAAAGACGAGGGAGGAGATAATTATCCTTCCACTGGAAGAAACTCGTTATTATAAATCGTCAGGCGACGTAGAGCCACGAGGTGTGCAGAAGAGCACGCCAGATCCACCCTTGGCTTTTAGCTGCCTTTCCTAACAACACAACCAGGAGATAAAACGGCATTGATTTGAGTCGCCGTGCAGGTGAGTTCCTAAATTCACCGTGCCCTTAGGTGTGTTGGGCTCCGCCGGCACAAGCGGTAGCTGGCGGCCGGCCACTCCCGCTCTGCTCGGCCCCCTCCTATTCACCGAGCGGGGCATCACCAGCGACACCCCGAAAAGCTGCTTGGTGTAAGCAAACGATGCTGACCCTCACCTTCGCTGGCACAGCCTCCCGAGTCCTCGCGGGAAGGGCTCCATCTCTCCCGCTGCCGTGACACAGAGGAGCGAGCCTGCCTGAGTGTCTGATCTCAAACGAAAGCCAGGAGAAAAACAACGTCTTCCGAAGTCAGACTTGCGGCTGTGCGTCCAGGAAGACGACAGAGGCGCATTGATTCTCTCAAACGCTTCTGGTTACTTGAAAGTAGATCGAAAATGCAATTATTCCTGTAGGTGGCACTGGTACTAGGTGTTGCAGAAAGGAAGGCAGAAATGGAGAAAATTGCCTAGGAATTCCCAGTTGGTTCCTGCAACTTAAGGCAGAACAATAGAGATATTTTTTTCATTTACTCTAAATTCATGGAACATATGACAAATGAAAACCCGAATGCTTTAGTAGAACAAAATATGCTTTTAAAATATGTCCCTCTGTAGCTTTATGGCCTGGTCCATGAAAATTGTCTATTCCCCTATATGTCATTAAACAAATCCTACTGCAAATAGAAATTAACTCAGCACCGCTCATTCGAGTAAAATGCTTGCACCAGGAAAGCCCTAATGAGACACTGTCTGGTTTCCAGAGGGGTTGCTAAGAACAAGTGGCGGCAAAGTTATTAAATCTGTCCAAGCAACTAACACATCATTAAGACACCCCTTCTCTACTCACCCCCCTCACCTCCACCCCCCTCCCCGCAACTCTCCCAACCTTGATGTGAATATTCAAGTGAGGGTGGAAGGGGTATGACAACGGCACCAGTGCCGTGGGCCAGATGGGACCCCCCGCCGTGGGGAGCGGGACTGGGGCATCCCCAGGGCTCGGCAGCAGCGGAAGGTGCAGAGGGGTTTGACGGAAAAACTTGGTCCATGGGGACGTCGTTAACGCACGGCCTTTCGCCTATTTTCACACTACTGTTCATTTATTTCACCTGTTCATCCGTCTTCAGTGTGTTCCAGTGAAGTGCGGGCGCTTGCTCTTACCTTCACTGCAGCTGTCTATATGGACCTGAGACAGAGGGTCACCCCGACAGGGTAGCCGGGTCTTTCTGCCCCCTCCTTTCTCCTGGGAAGGAGCCAAATGCCGGGAGGCATTCGCCACGGGTCGCCTGAACTTCTACAGACCATACCCCTTCTCCCAGCAGACGGGGGGCCGGTCTCTCGCGGTATTCTGAGGGCTGAGAGCCCTGGCAAGGCCGGACGCCAGAATCCAGCCGGCTCCGAGCGGCGAGGAGACGCTGCCCTAGAACGAGCGGAGAGCTTGCGCTCCAGCCCAGCTGCAGACACAGCTTGACACTGCATGGACATTTTCTAAGCATTGAAACTGAGACTCCCTGCTTCTGCACGCCAGGGAGAAGCTTTGCAGGAGATTGCGTCCCTATCACAAAAGCAGGACACTCCAAAGCCTTGTGTCTTGATTTCTTGCTATGTTCCGTTTTCTTCTGATCTTGGGTCTGTGACGGCCGAAGTGATTCCAAGACCCGACTATATTTTGCCCGCCTTTGCTTTATAAGTATGCAGGAAATGTTCAAACATGGCTTGATTGTATCTGATGAAACTTCGTTAAATAAAATTTCATCCTATTATATTTCCATTTTTCCTCTTGTCCCTGAAGTCAAATCAATTTCTAAAATCGAAATGACACACTCACACATGGGACTACTCCCCGCTGCACCTCCCAGCTTGTTTGAGAACGGGACAAGAGAAAAAAAACACCTCAAAATACATCTTTTGGAGAGTTTCGGAGTTGTTGCGAGTATTTCCGTGCATGTTTCAATATTATATTAATGTAAAAATATCCCCCTCCCGGGAATCACAAGTACTTTCGTACACGAACACAGGCAGTTTATGAGAATGCAAACGTATTTTTTAGCTAGCTAAATTAAAACAGCGGGCAGTAGTAAGAGAAGTGATATCTACCAACAACGGATAGGCAACGTGGATCATTCTCGAAAAGCCCTTTTTCCCAGAACAGGGGAGAACAACTTGAAAACCAGGCCTTCCCCTGCAGAAGGGTGGAGTCCGGGGGTCGCCAAGGTGGTTGGGTGGTGAGGCAGCGGCCTCTTGTCTGCAGCCGCAAGCTGGCTGGAAAGGACACCTCCCTGTGAAAATCCCCCCTGTCTTTGGCACAAGCGTTTGCCGGTGCATGTGCTCTTGTCCCAGGCTACGCAGGAAGGTCAGCACACCTGAGAGCTGAGGGTCAGGCTCGCAGACCCCGAGGAGGGGCGGGAGTGACAAGGTCAGCCAGGACCACGACCGGCTTCGCAACCCCTCCCTCTCCTACGGCACGGCGCCCTCACTAACCTGCTGCGCTCAGCTATTTTGTTGCATAAGGAAACTCACATGGCAGCCAGTGATGCGTGAAGGCCCCTTCATCCTGCGTTTGGTTCCTCGCAGAAAATGGGAGAGATCCCAGGAGATTCCGTGGGATTTTATACGCCCAAGTGTAGGAATAGCTCTGTGCAAAATGAAAGATCCATTTCAAAGCTTCATGAGTTTCATCTCTCTCCGTATCACACAGCAATTTCCCTTCAGGATGGGTCAGCTCCAGATATAACCCAAAGTTGCCGCTAACCTTCCGCCTGCCCCTGCCCGCTTTTCCTTGCCTGCCTTTCAGAGGCGTTCATAAGCTTCTCCGACACCCCCACCGTGTTGCTCCCTTACCCCTGCTCTAGCTACAAGGTGCTCTTTGCTCAGAAAACTGCCTACATCGCTTTCGGAGGATGAGGGGATTTCGCGGCTCTGCGCCGCATGGCAGGAGCTGGGGAGAAGGGAGGACAGGGCAGTTACGATTGTCCCTCCCGCCGCCGCAGCACGTCAGTCTCGAGAAACACGGCCACCCGACTGCATATCTGTGGGGGGGGTCCTTTGGGAAGGATCAGCAGGGGCTTCTACTTACAAAATATATTGCCATATGAGCATCCTTCTGCCTTAACAGCCCCGCAGTAGCACACTCTCCTACAGGAAGGGGAAGGGGCTATATTCTTTAAAAAAAAAAACCAAAAAAACAAACCAAAAAAAAATATACAAGTCTGCAGCTTCAAAGAATTGACGGTCTGTGCCGCGTTGGATTTGCCTGGTTTCTTCCTACAATGGAAGATCGGAGGCATCTGGGGAGCAACGAGGCACATAAAGGCTTAATGAACGCTGTTCCTAGAGACAGGAGCCGGACGCGCGGAGGTGAGCACGGCAGCGCACCGGAGCCCAGCCGGACGAGTGGGATACCACAGCGTAGGGACCCTGTTCCCAGCTACGGGAAGTTGGGCACACTCTGAAGGCCTCCCCGAAAAGCACCGGAAAAGGTCTTCATGGGCGCGGGGAACCAGGAGCTGCCAAACGCCGCCTCGCCGGTACCGACGGCGCACCGAGGCTGCTGCCGCCGTACAGGCGATTTGCTGCGAGCAACTCACGCCGAGTCAGTTTCGTGGAGGAAAGAGGGCGAGAAAGGCGGGTTTGAGGGAAGGGAGAGGAGGGGAAGCGCCTATGCTTCCCCTCTGCGACAGTGTTGGGGGAGGCAGACAGAGGCAGTGACCCGCGAGAGGCACCGGCTGCCGGCACCCGGGGCTCCGTGCGTGACAGCACCACTCAGTTCCTCTCTCGGCATGGAGGGGAAGGAATGGGAGTAGAAGGCCGGCTCCTGTCTGGCCCTGGTTCGAGCTCCCCCCGCCCCCGACTCCCAGCCGGGGGACCCCGCGGTGAGGGCGCGGGTGCGTGCCGGGGCAGCTGCCGGCGGAGCGGCTCGCTTCTCAGAGCGAGCCCCCTGCCCGGGGACACGTGCCCTTTGCCGGGTGGAGAAGCCCCGACCCAACGTCCCCCGCCCTTCTCTCTCTGCCGCCTTTCCCCTCCGATTCTTCAGTGATTTCCTACCTGAAAAAATTAATCTTTTTGCCAGACAGGTCAGAAGCGATCAACAGGCTGTTGTATGTTACAATGTTTTCATATTCCTCTCGGCTCCCCCTGCCCTCTACCGACTCACTGTAGATGTGACCTTTGGTATTTCAGCCCGCACTCAGCAGTTGAATGGAAACAAGTTGAGCACGTTCACTTCTGATAAACATTATCCTTAAACCACTGGAGACCCGAGCAGAGTAAACGAGCTTTTCCGACAGGACCACATCAGGAACACACATTGAGAAAGGGAAAGAAACCAAATATCCAGGAGATCAGAGGCGGGCTCGGAGCTGGAGGGGTGGGAGAGGGAAGGAGGGGGAACAGACAGGTTGGAGGACAGGGCGGAGGGGGGAGAAAAGGACACAACTGTGAACACAATGGACACAGATGGGAAGACAGGCTTCCCGGGCATCGTGGGAGAGCAGCGCAGGGTCACGCCTGAGCATCCCAGCAATCCTGAGAGAGTTTTAGGAGTGTCGAGCGGGTCCAGGAGCTGTGGAGTCGGGCTTACACCATCCGTGCGTCCCGAAAGGGCCTCCGGCCACACGCCGCTCGACCGGGTTGAAGCGATGGGAGTCCGGCGTGTGCAGGGCGGCCGGGGCGCCGGGCAAAGCACGGAGGGTAGAGTGGGCGGCGAGCAGCCCAGGCCCCGTCGGATTGGGAAGGCACAACTGCAGGGCAGGCAGCCTTGTCTGGGATCCCGACAGGAGACTCTGCTTCGACAATAAATACTCTGTTAAAGCGGATCGGAAGTTTTACGGACGCGTACCCCCTTTCATTGTTTAATTACATAAATAACTTAATTAAAGGATGGATCCGATTCTCACTAGTTCAGTAACTCTTGCCTTAAAAATAGCCAGAGGAGGTCATCTCACAGCACCGAAAGGGGTTCTGGCTTCAGCAAATGCCTGCTAGCACTGCCTGCACGAAATGCCAGTGCTTACCATCAGTGGCATTTGCGCGGGTGTGAGGGGAGTCCCCTTTACCAGAGCTAGTTTTATCTAGGTCGAGGAAGCACCACAATTTACAAGTGTGATATTCTGAAAGGGCAACTCACATTTCTGAAGTAACCACAAAAGAGTAACAGAATAATTGCTTTTGTTGTATAGATTTTTTTTTTTTGCTTTTGTGTTTTCTTTTCTTTTTAATCCGTGTGGAGAAATCAGAAGTATCCACCGATATTCCAATCAAACATAGAGATACCTGCAAAAGAGCGACAATTTTCTTCTCTGCACCGCAAAACCAGTGCAACATGCCACCACCTTCTGGGAGATCTCCTGCAACATCTTATTTGTTCATAGTTCAATGTTCATTGCTATATGTGCAGGCTCTGAAATCTAGCTCAGGGTTTTTTCCCTGAAAATATCTTACAACATTTCAATTAAAACAGTATTGATACAATGTTTATACACACCAACGGCATAAACTTGGTGGTTTACCTGCTGATTTTTGCGATCACCACTTTATTTCTTTTCAAGTTTTATTTAATTTACAGAGTCTTTACTTTGAGACTCTACTTAAAAAGAAAAAAAAAAAGACAAAGGAGAATCTCAGGAAAAAAAATACAGAAAAACATGACAAATTCCTAGCTGGAGCTGGAAAGCCCAGTATCTCTTTGTGCAACAGAATGTGAGTGGGGAGTATGTAAGAGGCACACACACACAAGCTCGGATCAGGATCCATACACCTAATGCCAAAGCAAACATTTCTTCCATATACACGGCGTGACCCAAGCATTCTTTAATTCCTACCTGTTTTCTGTTTTTCTTTTAATTGTTAATATGTATCAGTGTCTGATAAAGTTGAAATCAGCTGCGAGGCGTTGACGTTTTACGGTTAAGCGTGGTGTAAAAGTTAGTGTGGGGATGAAAAAAACCCGGGATCGGTCTATGTTGGACAAGGAGCACCAGCATCCCAGTGTCGGTCTGCGGTGGCTGGGGAGCACCAGCATCTTGGTACCGGGGCGCTACAAGCCCCGTCCCGGCTCCTCCGAGGGCAAGCTAAAATGCAGCTCACTTCCCGAACAGCTTGTGGTTTTCACAAAAAATTACTCAATTCTCATCCCTCACTGCCTTCGCGTACACCGTCCATGAAATATTCGTTAGCGAAAAGGTGCTTTATTATAACGAGGCTATCGTAAACGAGGAATAACCAAATCAGGCCAAATTTGCTCTCACGCGTCCGCAAACTCAAAGCGAGGAAACCGCATGTGTGTCAAGATACCGCTCTGATTCAGTCAGGGAAAGAGGGAACCCCTCTGCCAGCCACGAAGCCCCCTCTCCAGCCGCTTACTCGGGGAGATGGGCCAGGAAGAGCAATGTAGCGGCCCGACGGCTGTCCGGCGTTGCGCTGTCCGCGGACCGTGTTCCCGGCCCCGCGGAGCTGCCCGTCAACCCCACCGGGCCCGGCCGGCCGAGCAGTGCTCTGCCACACGCCAGCCCCGGTCAGCATTGCCCCGACGCTGACGGCTGTTCCCGCGCAACTCACCACCGCAGGTGCGGAACCGCCGTCCCAGAGCGGCGGGCCCAGGTGCCGAGCGCCTTGCGCGGGAGCGGAAGGGCCGCCACCGGAGCCCTGTCCGTCATCTCCTCTGGCCACTGGGAGGGCGGTTGAGCGGTGGGGACGCCCCCGGGGGCGGGCTCGGAGGGGGCGGTGGGCTACGGGCCCGTCCCAGCCCGGTCCTGCCCACGCTGCCCTGAGGTTGAAATGCAGAAGTCAAGGCTCTCTCGTCGGGATGCAGATTTCCTTGTAGCCATTCCCCCCCCCAATTCACGCCCCTACTTTCTCCTCGGCGGAGGTCAGAGAGACTCGGGGCCAGTGCAGCCGGGAGCGCAGGAGACTGCGAGCCGGTTCCCGGGCTTAGGGATCCGCTGGGATTTAGGGCCGCCCTCGAGGTGCCCCGCTCAGAGGAATGGGTAAGTGGCCGGGAGCCGCAGGAGGGGTCAAGTACTGTCAAGAGAGGGGGAGCACCCATGCGCCGTCATCTGCCGCCGCCGCGGCTCCCTTATTGACTTTGTTCGTGTTCCTACAAGTTGTAAGAACACGTTGAGGTTCAGGAGCAGGCGAGAAAGAGAGCTAATGACGACTTGGTTTGTTATTAGGCGAGTGCGAGGCAAGATCGCAGCCGAGCGGATGGCTGGAGCCCGTGACACGTTGTGTATTATTCCTGACACCGATCGTAGCAGTTAACATTTTAGCACGTTTATTTTACAGCCCAGTGTAATCGTGCTGTTAAGCGTGAGGCGCTAACAGCACCAGGAACGGTCTTTAAAGTTAGTCGCGATTAAGAAGCACCTCTCTGCCCTCGTCTCTCCCAAGATGTAGAAGAATTTCCTCAACCACTTTTCCTTCCTCCCCCTCCCCCACGTATTCGAAAATGCTTTTCTTTTCTTTTTGTTTTCTTCGCGTTCCTTTTTCCTGTGGTAATAAAACTGACTTGTCTGTTGGGGAGATCTCGTTTTTCATTTCTGGAATGTGCTTTTTTTTTTTTTTGAATATGCTTGATGATGCACAGTCCGGAGAGTTTCGACATTTGTTGCCACGGATTTACTTTCTTTCTTTCCTTCTTTTATTTTTTTTTAAACTATTTCTTCCCTTCTCCCTTTTTTCCCCCCTTTCCCTCGCGTCTCGTCCTCTTCAGTTTCGGGGGCACCCCACTGTTATAAAGAGGCGTGCATGGAGTGATGCGTGGGGGTCCCTGTCTGTGACATCTATGATGAGAAGCAGCTCAGACGCCCCCTTCTGAGCCGTTCGCTGCGTCCGACAGCTGTGTTTGTGCATTTGCTTGCAGAACCTGCCTTCGGGGAAGTGAACCAGCTCGGGGGGGTGTTTGTCAACGGGAGACCCCTGCCCAATGCCATCAGGCTGCGGATTGTGGAACTGGCGCAACTGGGTATCAGACCGTGTGACATCAGCCGGCAGCTCCGCGTTTCCCACGGCTGTGTCAGCAAAATCCTGGCTCGCTACAACGAGACCGGCTCCATCCTACCGGGGGCTATCGGCGGTAGCAAGCCTCGGGTCACCACTCCCACGGTGGTAAAACATATCCGGACCTACAAACAAAGGGATCCGGGCATCTTCGCCTGGGAGATCCGGGATCGCCTGCTGGCCGATGGCGTATGTGACAAGTACAACGTGCCGTCGGTCAGCTCTATCAGCCGCATTCTCCGGAACAAAATCGGCAACCTGTCTCAGCAGAGTCACTACGAGTCCTACAAGCAGCACCAGCCGACCCCACAGCCTGCTCTACCCTACAACCATATCTACCCCTATCCCAGCCCCATCACTGCTGCAGGAGCCAAGGTGTCCACCCCTCCCGGGGTTCCGGCGATCCCCAGCACTATGGCCATGCCCAGGACGTGGCCGTCCTCTCACTCGGTGACGGACATCCTGGGGATCCGGTCCATCACAGACCAAGGTGAGGAGAGGGGGACCCGGGGCCACAGATGCAGCCAGATAGGGCTGGAGCGTTTCGGTCCCCTGCTCCTGGACTCTTTCGTCTCCGAGGGTCGGAAGGTGGTTTAGTGGTTTGATTCGGGAAAACTTTCGTGTTTTCTCCAGCACGGACCGGGCACTGAGTTTACTGGATGATGTGTCTCGGAACGTAGGCAGACCGGAGGCCCTAGGGTGGGCTGCAGGTGGACCAGCAAAAAGTACATATCGGCTATCACCATCGCCAGTCTGACCCGAGAAGTGGCGACCCTGATTGGAGGGAACGGCCCGGAGTGCGGCGACACCAGAGCGCACTCGGTCCGATCCCAATCCTGGTCCTGACCGAGGCTCGCTGCCGCCCCCCGGTCACGGGCGCCGCCTTGGCGTTACCGAGAAGTCCGTTTTCTGTAGTTACCGCAATCAGGCCAAATTTGCTCCGGCAGGAAGTTCAAATGTCACCTAATTGCTTTCATTCTGTGCTGTATTTCCCTCCGAAGCGGTGGTCCAGGAAAACTAAAGCCCCAAGATTTGACTCTTTTACTCCTTTCACCTTCTTTCTGTTCCTCTTCCTGGAAACTGCGTCTCCTGGCCGCTCGCTATGCTTTGCTGCAAAGAAAGGGACATTTTTTCCATTTCGGTCTCTGCCAGTGAACTAACAGTGAAAGTGGTTAAAACAACAGTCCAAAATAACCTACATCTTCAGCCATGTCTGTATCCCACTCTTTCCTGACAATTAGTGGAAGGGATAGGACTGGGGGCTGTGATTTCTCTTTTCATTTCATTCACTTCGTTTTTAACAGCAACAGTCCGGTTCCAGCAGCATTTCAGATGGAAAATGTTCTTTTAGGCACGGCAGAATAGTCTTTTTTTTTTTTTCTTTTTTTTTTTTTAACTCAGAGAGGTGGTATTTTTTCAAGTAACACACACAAGTATATTTTATTTACATTCATACATACCAAAAGTGTAAGTTTCCTTCTTTGCCCTTCACGGTATAAACTTTGTCCTCAGACCACACTGGCACAAAAAATGTGCTTGTTTCTGATTCGACTTTAACAAATACATGCCTGGCAATCCCTGCTCTGTGCTGGAGAGAGGTAGTGTTGGCAAAGAACATTAAAAAGTATAAGAACATTACGATCACATGAGAAATGGAGGTTTTTTCCTTTAGTTATTTTTTTGAGTGAGTTCCTCTTTTAATAACACCACATTGGCAGGCAGGCTTCTGACGGTGCTGCCGGGTGCGTCGGTATCTGCCCTGTCTCCCTCAGCCCTCGCAGCAGCACACATCTTTCTGCAGTGTGAAATCTCCCCCCTCCCCTTCCCATCAGAGAGTCAGCGCTGTGGAGTGGCCAATGCCGCAGATGGGGGCTGTTCACCCTTGATTTATAGGATAAACTGACCTTGCTGACACGGAAAGGAAGCCCCTATTCATGGGAAAGTGTGAGATCAGCAGAATAGGGTGCTCGCTGAGAGGGCTCAATTTCTTAAGACAACTTCACATTTGTGCGTTCTCTCAGCCCGGTGAGGGGCCGAGCGAGGTGCTGTCGCGGGAAAGCCCCCTCCCACGGCAGCTCCGATGCGGCCGAGCCCCGGGATCGGGGGAGGACTTCCCCTCCCCCCGTGCCAGGCTTTACGGTGGGACTCGGGGACTTTGTCCGCCTGCAAAACATCCCAGTATTCCCGTGCTGCGGCTGATGCGCGTGTAAATAGTAGGGCTGTTACCTCTTTTCCTCCCTTCTTTCTTATCTTCCTCCTCTTATTTCCTTTTTTATTTTTTAAAATTTATTTATTTTACCTATTTAATTTTGTGGATTTTTTGCTCCCCAAATTTGTTTTGTACCCCGTTCATCTGCAGCCCTTTCAAGACTTTTTCTAACGGGGTATCGTTTGTCTTTTGACTCCCATACAAATACCCACGAGGCGATTACTGTAAATCCTCTTTAGTAGATCCCACGGCACAAGTGCCGGCAGGCAGCTCCGTCCCCCCAGTGCAGGGACCCGGGAGCTAGCGACACAGCCAGCTCTGGGCTCGACTGGTAATCGCTGCCACGGACGAATCCGATTCCCTCCTGCCTACGGATCTTCCTCTCCGGGAGGCTCAACGAGGTGTGGCGGACAAGGGACCGGCTTCTCATTAGTTCTGCCCCACAGAATGTGTCGCGTAGGGAGAGGGAGTCGTCTCCATCCCGAGGCAAAGCCATCTCCATCTCCACATTCAGGCCTCTAACTTCCTCCCTTGTTTTTCAGCAGTGAGCGATACTTCGCCTTACCCTAGCCCCAAGGTGGAGGAATGGAGCAGCCTGGGCCGAAATAGCTTTCACCCGCCTGCCCAGCACGCCGTGAATGGGTTGGAGAAGAGCTCCCTTGAGCAGGAGGCCAAGTATAGCCAGGTAAAGAGAGAGGGAGGGACGGGCGGTGATGCACAGGGTCCTTGAGCTCGGCCTCGAGCTGCCGCCCTCCGTTTGGAGCCGGTGCCGGACTTTCCTCGGTTTTGGTTTGCAAAGACAGGCGACGTCGGGAAAGAGCCTGGCTCCCTCCTCTGCTCCTCTCTCCGCTCCCTCCCTCGGCCCGGCCGCCGCGGCACCCGGCAGCCCCCAGTCCGCCTTGCTCCCGGTGGACGAAGGGCTGGCGGGGTGGCAGCGATTGCGTCCCGGGCGCCCTGGGCTCCCGGGCTGCCCCCGCACAGCCCGCACAGCAGCTCCCGAGAACCGCCGCCACCGACCCCCGCCGCGCCTCCCGCCGGGGCTCTGCCCCCGCCTCGGCCGGGACAGCGCGCACGGCCCGCCGTCGCCACCGCCCTTAAAGCCGCGTTTTACTCTGTCCTCAGCGTGCTCTGTAGGCAGGGGAATAATTTGAAAATGAGGTGTAATTGCTTCCTACATTAAGCATTTTTAAACGCTCAAGTAGACGGCGAATTTCCTACGTTTTAATTACAACACAATATAACTCTTACTTAATAAATCTCTGTCTAAATCTTTGTACTTGCTAATCAAATCCCATGCCAGGAGAAAAGCTATAAAAGGCTCAAATGTTACTCGTTGGGAAAGCACAGGTTTTGAAAACGTTTTTTCAATGTGATGGAAACATTTTAAAACGCATCAGAGGTCTTTCAGACACACTGACTTCCCGGCCCTCATGTGTTGCACTTATAACCATCTTGAGGAAAACCCATGATCCCTGCTTAGCATTTTTCTCATTCAAAGACAGAGGTTTTGGACATATTTTCCGAGTTCTGTGTCTGGTTTCAGATTCCATGTCGAGGAGACTTTTGTAGCTCGTTTGGTGCTGAAAGTAGCTAAATCAGACCCTTTCACATTCAAGATGCAGATTGCAAACTGCGGGAACACTTTCAAAGAGGTGAATTAGGCAGAATGAGAAATACTGTAGACCTCAATGCTGTCCTGTTTGTGTTGTATTACATTTTTCTATTATCCCATTATTATTCTGTTCATTTCATATGTTATCACGAATAATGCACACTGTAGTATAGTGTTGACTGTATGGTTAAATATAGAATTAGAGTTAGATTTAGAGTTAATACTCCATCTTGTACAGTTTTCTTTAAAGACGCAAACAAGTGTTAGCAGTCTTATTAAAAATACTGGAAATCGTTTATCACTGTTCTGTAAGAAGAGCAGTACTGCAGCTTCATTGCCTATGGTAGCCAGCTGGGCCTTCTGCACACAATCCTGCTGAAATATTCACAGGACCTTGCTCATAGGTTCCAAACCAATGCCTCTGTTGGATCTCATTTATCTCAACAGATGTGTTGAGGAACAAGGTTATGTAAATCAGGTTATTTTCAATGCTGGTGTTGAAAACTATTTTTTATCTTTTCTTTCTTTTTTTCTTTTTTTTTTTTTTACTCTTTCAATATATATGACCTAATCTCTTTAATATATTACTGTTTTGCTGTTCATACCAGTTTTACCTTAATGTTTTGTTCAACCTGAAAGATTGTCTCATAAATGTAATTTAAACATACTCATTATTTAATAATGGAGCAAATTTCTATTAATAAAATTGAACTCATTCATCAAAATACATTGTCCAGAGAGTTTAAAAGGGCAGAAAAGCTATAATCAGAACCCTGGTCACTAAAAGAAGACACAGAGGAGATTCTCCCCAGCTCCTTCCCTGTAATAATACGGGTAAACATAATTTGGCTTTGGAAAGTTCTAACATATAGGCCAGTCTATTAATGTAGTATTCAGACTTGCTTTCCAGAGAATGCTTTCAAATGTGCATTAATTGCTTTGTCTGTCACAAATTCAGAAAAAAATAATTTCCAATAAGGATGGGAAAATGTGACTTTTTGGGTAGTTTTTGCCACATTCTTTTTGTCAAAATATTTGTTCCAGCCAGTGCAAAGTAAAGTTTATGGACCGAATTCTTGCTGCACATAGTACTGACTTACTAATTGTCCATCAGCTGAAGTGCAGTGAGTCTGGGGTCACTAGCACAGGCAGTCTGTGACAGTAAAGACTCTGATGTCCTTGGATCTCTGCATGGTGTCCTGCAATGCGTACTGTTTTGGGTGTAAATAGATTAGCTGTCCACAGGAAAGAACATTGGTTCATTTGTGTGAATCTAGGAAAAGGATATCTGGAATGGTTGTACAAAAATGAGGAAGCCATAGTCATAATTTGTATGCCAGAAGAACTACGGTGAAATAGGTCTTTGTACTTCAGGGTAAATGCTATTTTCTTCATCTCCTTTGGGCAAAGCTCATTACAAAAGCTGGGTCTTCAGGAGGTAGACATCAGATTTCCCCCAGAGAAGAGAAGTTACTGTTCTGTAATATTCCAGTTTTATATCTGTATTATTGAAATCAGAGGTGCCTGCAGCAGGACTAGAGCAGCAGGGAATCAAGTGTGCATGATTATCTTAGGCTTTCTAATTTCACAACAGAAGTAGATGGAATGTGTTCTCAAGGATATTAGCAACAGATTTTGCATGAGTGAAAGGTAATTCTGCTGTTTCAAACAAATATCATCTACATATTTAAGCATCAGTAACATTCAAAGTTCACCTGTCCATAGTTTGCAACTTCATAACTACTAGGTGAGTGAAAGACCTGTTCCTCAGCCTTAGTCATTGGCAGACAATATTTTGCTTCTCAAGAAATACCCTGGAAAGTCCCTTTCCATAAGAAAGACTAGAAAAATTGAGAGCAAAGTCTTCTGTACTTTAAAAATATATCTATTTGAATCCTTCTTTCAAATGATACATGTTTGTTTTAAGACATGCAATTCTGTGGGCTTTTTTTAGGCAAAATACTTATTGACCTCCTAGACTTGTCAGGCAGTAGCCGGGGCTGACCTCTGCAGTGGATTTCAAGGGCTACATTTCAGTTCTTGCCTCACACAGTGGGAATGTACCCACAAAAAAGGCTGTAAGACTTCACATTTTTGCCTTGGCAATATACAGTTACACTAGTTTAACATGGAACTGAATCTCTGGGTGTAGAACATTTTTCACTTTGAGTATTATGAATTTCCTGGTATCTCTGGGACTTATGTTTGCGATGCTATTCAGTATTTGCGTTTTGGGAGTTGAAAGCTCTTCCTGGCAGTCTATGATTCCATACAAAAGATTCACCAGGAAATCACAGAGGTGCCTTGGCAACTTTCTATTCTATTTTAGCTACCTGATGGCCCAAGCTGTCATTTATATGTAAGCAATTGCATAATTTTCCTGGTGCATCATACTCACATATTTGTCATATGGCTTTTTAAACAGGGCAACTGTGAATCAGAGAAACTGAAAAGGAAAACAGAGTTTTCTGAGAGCTTGACAGTTTTGGTTCATACACATTTTATATAGAGCTCAGTTATATTGCAGTATTTTTATGGAGAGGCACATTCAGTGTGGTGCTGAGGGGCTTCTACATATGTTTACACTATTGATACAAAGGATGAATATTCTGAGTATTTTTTTGCATTACACAACTTATAATGACAGCTGCATTAAGAAAAAAAATAGCTGAAATGACCACAATACAAACCTATTTGTAACCTGCATTTCAAATTAAAACACGTAATAACATGTCTCATATTTAAAATGCAGTTTTCAGACATCTGATGTTTTTGTCTTTCTGGACTAATATCATGGATGTGCAAACTGAAAAAAATGTGTTCTAAATTTACACATGTATGAAAATGCAGAAGATTTGATGTATGTCTGTATGATTTGCTGAGAGGCAAATAGCTTGGAAATAATTTCTTTTTCAGAATTACTTTCTGTGTGCATTGCAGAAAGTAGATGTGCACATTGCCAAAGAGAGCTGATACACATTAATGGGAAAAAGCTTGTAGGTGGACGGGGTGGGGGCAAATCTAAGAGCAAGCACTTATTGCAAGCTCACTCCTGGAAACGGTACGCTGTTCAGCGGCCTGATCCCAAACCAACTGGAGCTGCAGAAAACACTCCTAATTCAGAAGGGCTTGTGAACATGGTTTGAGTGAAATCTTCCTCTCACATAACAGATAAACCTCTAAGTAGCAACTGCCTCTCTTCTGTCTCAGCTGAACTTCATCAGCCGTTAGGGGCTTGACTTTCCAGCTTTGCTGGTATATCACTCCCTCTCCTTTCTTTGGCTGTATTCTGACTGGGGATCATGAGCTCCATGCGCTGTAAGCACATAAAAGGAAGGCTCCATCTTAGGGCAAGTGATTGCAAATAATTATGGGTGCAATTCTGCACAATTATTTGCACAGAAAATGTAGGAAATGTAGTTATTTAGTTCCTGATCTTTGTTCATTTGTAGATGAACAATGAACTGTATATTTGGTAGCCACGCATCTGTAGTTGTATCTACAGTGCTTAGAACTCTCAACATATGTTAACTTCTTTGGGAATAAGGTGGAAATATAACCTTTAATTACATGATCCTTCTACACAGATTATTTATTGAAAATATTAATTAACAGATTACTTATTTAGCATCCTATACTCTAACTCAGGATCCAGGCAGATCCCATCCTGCTATGGGTCTGTGTAGAATCCACCAACGATAAAGGTCCAGACCTATGGCTCTTCAGTCATACCCAGTTGGGGGGAGGGTAAAGCTGTTAAGGAGAGATGCTTATTTGCTTTCTTGCCATAGTAGCTAGCAGCATTGTTAGCAGAGTCTGGTGCAGGGATTCAGACCATGGCTTGAAGACTGGTTCTGTGTCACTGTCATTAGGATCTCCAGAACAGGCCTGCTATTAAAATACTATCACTAAGATGGCTCACTCAAGGTCTAGGCATCCATGTCATTGCATGTTGTGGGTGAGCGGGATGAGCTGATCCCACTACATGCACCCGATTCCTTCCCAGGTGATCTGGATGGCACCCCATTCGAACCCCATTTGTGAGACCTGCCTCTTACTGGCCACCTGCTTCCACGGCCAAAACACAGTGCCCTGCCCACCAACCCACATGGCTTCAGGGCACTCCACCCGGATGAAACTATTAAAGAAAGTCAGAGAGGTGAGTGAATGGTATAATGACACTCAAACTGCACTCTGAGCACCCTCTGCTCAAAGGGCCCCAACCTGCCAGGAGCTCTGCCATAACAAACAAGACCAGGGACTGTAAAGTGGGAGTGATGGGAGACAGCTATCATAGCCAAGGATTGGAGTGTCAGAAGCAGGGGGATTAGATCTTGATCTGTTCAGTCTTCTGATTCTTGCAGTAGATTGACAAGTATACAAAGACTGTATGGTGTGTTTTAATTTGTCTGTTTTGGCAATTTATCAGCTTTTAGGAATCACCTACATACCTACTCATAATGACCATAGGCATTCAATAATCGATGGGCTGTGATTTCATCCTCCTTAGCTGACCAGCTTCTCAGTAACTGCCTCTGCGGCATCAGAGATTTGTTAGACATAGGAGACTGTTCTTTTGGCTATTTCTGAACAGAACAAAGTGGGGACTTTACCAGTTTGACTCCATGTTTGCCTAGCTTCTAGCCATCAAGGATCCCTTTGAAGTGTCTGTGTCTGTAAGTCTCCTCTTGCAACCCCAGTTTCATTTAAATAATGCCATACTGAAATTACAATATATTGTTAAATATGTAATATTAAGAAAGCATTCTTCATAGAACCTGTTGATAATACATTATAGTCTTAACCAACAGCGTAGAAAGAACACATGTTTATTCCTTCCAGTGTATTTGCTTGTTTAATGTCCATGTGTGCCCTGCCCAACTCCAGATTTGGCCAAAATACCAGGGGAAAATTATTGTGCAAATCTGTTCTAAAACTATGGGAATCTGTTATGAATTCCCACTCAAAGGAGTTTGCTTATATTACATGATTTCCCCACCCCTGTGCTTTCCTATTGTCCTCATAAGCACAGCATATCTGTATAAGGGAGACTTAAGTTGTGTCTTTGTCATCAGAATCAAGCTTTTTGCTCACAGCAACCAGAATCTGTTTTCATTCCACTTTGAGGTAGTCTGGTTGTGAGGTGTCTTAAATAATAGAACATACCTCAAGATCCAGAACCTTCATTAGAAAGGCAATGATTTCCATTTATATCATCCTTCTTAACCTGAAGTATGAAAGGAAAGCAACCATTCAGTGAATGTAAGGACCCGGCAAAATAACCTACAATTGAAGACATTTTAGGTGGACATATTAGTGAGTGCTTGGTATGTGGTAGATCTCACTTCATTGTGAAAATTCTTTAAACCCATCCTGCTTCTGAAGAAGCATTGCAAATGCTTGCTCCCCTCTTTTCCCTCAGAACATGCGTAGGTTTTACAATAACCTCTGTCTGCCTTGTAGCCACCATGTCTTTTTCTCCTTTTCTCTTATCTCTCTTTTCGTATGTTGTTTTAGTATTAGATTCCCCAGTCTCAGAGAAAGAGTGGGGGGGGGGCGGGGGGGGCGGGGGGTTTCTTTTTTTTTTTTTTCTCT